>JAOEHX010043150.1:2081-12881 GCA_025448015.1 Bolborhynchus lineola
CAAACCTGCGCCGCTCCGCGCTCCCGTCCGCTCCGCTCCGCTCCGCCCGGCTCCCCGCTAGCAGGCACCTCGAGAGGCAGGCAGCATACTGCCGGCAGCCGGCCCAGCCCCGCTACCCAGGTGCAGGGGGGGAGGGCTTAAAGCAGTGGGAGGTGATAGAGGTAGGAGACATCTGTGTCGTGAGGAGGTTAGTGGGGGTCAAGTATATGTTAACAATAGGCGAGCACAGTCCCTCTCGGGCAGCCTGCCTACTCTTCCTTTCTTTCTTTCTTTCGTTTGCTTTTACTGGGTGGACATCTAACTTGCTCCCTAATGATGCCTCCCCGGCTTTAAGAGTCCAGACTGCCCTGCAGTAACCCAAGACAAACACTTTCTCTAGCCATCTGGAGAGCTCCTGGCTGCTCTGCCTGTGTCTCATCACTGTGTGAAGAGACAGCAGCGCTAGAAATCAAGCCACTCTCAGATCTACTCTCTAATCCCCTTCTGTTAGCTGATTTCCAGTCAGACTGTTTGCTTTTGCATTAGATAATAGCCTTAGAGAAAACAATTATCATTTTCTTTTTCCCCTTTGTTTTTCCCTTTTTCCAAAGTACAGTATCAAGGAAGGCCTCCCTCTCTCTTTTTTAAAAAGAAATTTATAGTCTTTCATGGCTTGCAGAACCCAGATGCAATTTTGCACTTTCCTGGAAGGGAATTCTGAATTCTTCTGAAAGCAGTGATATGATTGCAACTGCAGTGAAAATTAATTACTTACTATCATCTGCAATTAATAGAAGCATGCCACCATTTGACTTCGTGTTTTGTTACGTAATCATTTCGGTAGGCATCCATATATTTTCCGATTCATCAGTTACTCCCTTCTGCATTTTGCAGAGAACATTGTTGTCAGTCACACAACCTACAACAACCCGGTACTTCCGTGATCGCATTGACACTGTATAAGGAAGGCGTCTCCACACACGAAAAAACCCTCCAAACCACATCAACTTCATATATTGAGTAAAAAAAAGAAATGTGGGGGTTTTTTTTCAGGTTGCAGGTAATGCATTGGATCTGTCAGAACTGCCTGGACATTTAGCTTCATTTGTTTCAAAAGTCAGATGTTAAGTAAAAGAGTGAGCATGGAGCAGAACTTCTAATCAGGCTGCATTCTTTATTCCTGTAGGTACATGAGCACACACGCACACACACACACGCAGGCACGCACACACACGCATGCATGTACACCATAGGCCTGATCTTGCAAATTTACAAGTGCCTAACCTAAAGCAGAAGTAGACCTATTGAAGACAAAGTCACTTTCCCTGTGTTTATCATAAGCACATACACAGTCCCAGAATAGGGAGAAGCATTCATATATGTATTCATATGCACATTGACGACAGTATTTATCTGCCACTATGGCTGGCTTTGAAAACTTGGTTGATTTTGGAAATATGTTTAAAATGTGTTTTACAAGCTGGATAAAATCTACCTTTTTTGCAGATATTTAAAGACACGGGGCTTCAATGAACTGATTGGCATATAGTAATACAGGGTCAAATTTACCTTGAAGTGAATTCAGCTCAGTGGAGCATAAATCAGAACATTTTTTCGTCTACTGTGATTTCAGTTTGCAAAAAATGGTGAGAAACCACAAGACTGGCATTGATTCCTAATTCAAAAACTATCTATCTGCTTTACAGAGGTCTATTTCAAGGCCAAAAATTATGGGAGAACCTTTAAAAAAGTATTTTTAAGTATTTTAAAACCATGTAAAAATAGCAAATTTTATAAGGCTTCCTTTGTGTATAGCAGATCTAGAAACTTGGTTGAGCCTGAAAATCTTTGCGGCATGATACTTTTGTCCCAATTGTCATATGTGTAAACTGTAAAAATAAATGTGAGATTTGCCAGTAGTCCTGGAGCAAGTTCTGCTGAAGTGTCAGTGAGCACCGAGTCTTAATTCTCAGTTTACAGCTTTAAAAAAAAAAACCATAGTGCCTCCTCTTTGGCATGTACCTTCACTCTAAAAGATCAATCGACTTTCTAGGTATTATCTGCCAAAATAGGGCAGGAATATCAGCTTGCATTTAGAAACTCTAGTCTGAGCTATTAGCAATTTAATATCCACCTACAAATTGATTAAAGTTTGCAGACTACTGTCTTCTCTTTCCGTAATGAGAAAAATACAGAAATAATCTATTAACCCCCAGCCCTAGCTCATATTGCGCAGTATTTCCTACTGCTCCCAGTAAGGACAAAGCCTACCTTGAAAATGAAACGTAGTAGAGAGTGGTAAATACTGACTGCTTCATGGCAGCTGTACTTTTCTCAGACATGCTGGGAGAATAAATTGACACATTCCTAAATAATAAAAGATTGTAACCATCAAGTATTATCATTATATTGCAAAGCTGACGATTGACGCCTGGCTTCTCGCGAACCTCCCTTATCCATACCTTTTTCTTTTCTCTATTTATTTCCCGGAGAAAGCAGATATGTTTTAGTGAGAAAAGAAAAATAAACATGTTCTTTGAAAGATGAGTTCATGTTGAAGGAAGGAAAAAAATGCAGCCTCACAGTAGACTTCACAAATACTTGGTAACTTTACACCATACAGATTTTTTCTGCAGACTGTAGATGCCATGTCTGATTTGACATATGAAGGATTTACACTGTGTATCACTGTGTGACATTGTGTGAGAGAAAGGCTGGTAGAAGCATAGTTGCACATGGAAGTTAGAAATATCCTGTTAGGCTGTCCAAATCTGGCTATATTTTGATTGTACAGAGACCGATCAAATGTTCAGAGCTGAAACATGGCTTACTCTTTACTGTGAATAATTATATTATGGGCAGTCATCTGCACTGAAATTCTTGGAAGAGAACTTACATATCAACTCACCTCACTGCTGTTTAAAAATAGAGACAAGTATGTCCCTCCTAATTGTCACTGCCTTGCAGCTTGGAGTGTTATACATTGTCACATGTTCCCATCCAGAGCTCGATCTCCTCAAACACTTTTCCACTCATTTTTTTCAGCAGTGTCTCTCAATTAAAGCCGAAAGGCTTGGTTTCACCCTCCTTAAAGTATACAAGAACCTCACTATTCCCTTCCGTTGGAGCTGGATTGGGCCTTGGTAGTCGGACCAGGGCTGTGTGTAGTTGCTAGAGTACTCATTTCACAAATGCTCCTTTGGATGGAGTGTACCCTAGATGTTCATATAAAACGAAAACAGTCAGATAGAATGCTAAGCTGGATCCTGGATAGCTTTAATTTGCCCTTAACCTAAACCTTTCCCTTAACCTAAACCTTTCCCTTAACCAAAACCTTTCCCTGAACCATGTTTTTCCAATTTCTCCCCTAATTTACAAGTATATTTTACATTTTAGTAATGTTCATTGTCATTTCAGTCTGTTGGTGCACCTTTTGTGAGTTGTACAGTACAGAGTACAGCAGCAGGATGAAGGCTGCTGGGGGATTCACGCTGACATTGCATATGCTTTCTTCAGAAAATCCTGCCCAGTTTAGATGGAGTACATCCTGCCTTGAGCCCTGAACAGAAAAGCAGCAAAGACATTACAGTTCCTGTGTTGCAGAAGTGCTATCCCCTACTTGGGGACTCGGTAAGAGGTCTGGGGAGGTGACCAGTGGTTTTGTTGCTGGATGCTGTTTGCAGCTTCAAATAAGGGGGAAACATGCAGCAGGCCTAGCACTTGATAACGGGAATGGAAAATGTGCAGCAGCAGGATAGATCCCCACCCTTTAGTATGCAAAGCATGTCCACTAGGTGATGTACATGCTGCAAAAGCTGACATATTACCTGCCTTTCTCTCTGTTCATACTATTGTTTATGCTTTGCTTTTGGTAGAAAGGAAAACGCATTGAGTTCCTTCCAAATTAAAAAAAGAGAGGCTATCTTTTTTTCAGGAGTATAAGCTCCACTGAGATGTCCATTTTGACATCTTCTCCTTGTCTAACATGATATATTTTATTTGGGATATTCCTTAATTAAATTATATGCTAAGGGCATTCTTTGCATTCTTGTTTGCCTTTTGGCATTGTCAGGACTCCTAAAACCCCTTTAATGTTGCAGCATTTTGAAGCACTTTGCAGAAGAATATATGCACAGTGACATAAAAAGGGGAGCTGAGTTATTTTGGAAAAGATCACATAAACAAAATTTATACATTGGCAGTCATTTGCAGGAATGCCAGCTTTGTCACTCATTTTCAGCGAAATATGGCTTCTTATTAAAAAGCAAAGCTTTTCAAGAGAAAAGATTCTACTGCTTATACAAAGCAATGCCAAACAAAAAGACGGAGAAAAAATGTTTTGAAGTTTTTTTTTTATAGAAGCAAAAAGCTTATCTTGTCTTAAGCCATTGTCTGTATTTAATTTATGTAAATGAGTATATTGAGTATTTATTAAATTAATATCTAATATTAAATTATTTTAAACCAGAAAATATTTCCTTTTAGTGCTGTTTTTTTTATTTGTGCTGAAATCAAGGGAGTAGATTGCACTGAAATAATACAAGCTTAGCGCTTCTTCTCCAACAAATGTGGAAACACCAAAATGGAAATAATAAATTTGGTTTCCATCGGTGTCAAAGAGCAGGAAACATTTTGCTGTTGAGGTTCCTGGAAGCAGTAAGTACTGTATTAACTGCCACACAACACACACACACTCTCTCATACAGGATACCTCACCTAACAAGGGGAAACCGTTGCCCTAACACACATGCATACAGTTCCTTAACTTCCCACCTGCTGGGCAGCCACCTGCAATAAACAATAGTGGTCTCTTATCAGACAGTAATAAAATAAGCAGCCACAAAGCTGTTTACCTAAACAAGACTACAAATGCCTCAAAAGCTGAGCTGCAGGCTGGGGAACCCTGCCTCTGAGATGAAGGGGGACCTCTCTTAGGACAACCTCTGAAGGCCAGCATGTTCCCTTTTTAAATATACCTACTGTTTAACTAGAGACAGCAACCATCTGTAATGTGCATAATGGTGCACAGCTACTAGGAAGTAATGAATCCAAGGTGCATGATCTGTTCCAGGTTTCCTTTTGTATATATACATTCCCTCGGTGCCATGTCTCCAAAAAAAGTACAGTGATATATTGTATATGGAAGGCTAACAACGTAACTCTCTTATCTTTTTCACTGACATGTTGACAGTACGTTATTCCACTTACACACAAGATTAAATTGGGAATATAACAGCGTTTCCCTGCTGGCTGCCACTAACCAGATACTGACTCTGCTCCTGTACTGAAAATCTGGCTCATTCAGATTTCATAAAGAGAGATGAAGTCCTCCTTTGGTGTATCAGATCTCCATGTCTCCAGCTGTAAATAAAAACAAATTGGTCTAGCTGGGAACTCTATTAATATCATGACCTGAGCATGATGTAACTGAAACCGCATTTTCCACAAACACACACCCCCCAACCACTGTTTATATTTGCATCAAACTAAGTTAAACAAAGGTAGGTTTAAAGGCCTCTCTCTGGGGTGGAGGGAAGTCTATTCCTTAAGGCAATTTTTATTGTAGTGGTTGCTTAAAAATGCTTGTGTTATAACAGGGAAAACTCCCTCACAGGGGTCAATAAATACTCAAGAAGCCACTTAGAGATTTTGATATTCTAGTTTCCTTTACGCTGTATTTATAAATGTTTTGACTGTTCTTTTGCAAGTCAAAATTAGATTTAGACTTTGCCTCGCTCAGGTATAGTCCTTCCTAGTTCAGAATACACAAGACAGCAATTTAAAAATCAAGTTTTAACTAGGGTTTAGTACACAGCTTAAGCTGTAGAATACACATTAACTTAAAATAGGTATTTTATTTAAAAAAACAAGGAAACAAACAAAAAACCATAATCAGAACCACAAATGTCATAGTAAACAAAAATGGTATTTCAAAGTTTCAGACTGCTGTGGATAAAAATCTGCCAGATACCAGTCTGATACTACTTCATTTGTTGGACTCTATTTATTTAAAGTCTGGTTTATTTTTAGAAAGAAGCTGATGATATCTAGTTTGCTCAGGAATAGCCACTTGCAGATCAATAGCAGCTTAAAATGTTGTCTCATATGCACATCATTGTAGGGAAGATGCTTTGATACATCAGTCACCATTTCTCTTCTCAGATATATAGGAAAAATAGAAATAATGAAAAAATGATGTCTTAGAGAAGACAGAAGTTTTTTTTCCCCTTTTGATGGCAAAAACCTTCTTTTTAAAAACTTTTAAAGATGGGATTTAACAGGACATAGGAATTAAATAAACCATAATACATAAATATTCAGAAAGGGCAAAGCACAGTGTGAGAGATACTATTTATAGAACAATGAGGAAATAAACTTAACGCTTTAAACACTCCATTGTGCAATGCACAAAACTACATTTTAAAGAGGAAGTAACAATAAGATTGTCTAAGAAAACCTGCATTTTATATGGCTAAAAATATAGAGCTAAATTCAGACACCTTTAGTTGAACTGAGTAGCAACCAATTCAGGTGTATTCTCTGTCAGTACATTGGAACTTTTCTTGAAATTAGGTGCTGCTGCATGTGTCAAAATCTCATTCAAAGTGCCGTAATAATTTATTGCCCATCTGCAGAAACAACCCGATTCTGTCTCACTGAAATAACTGACGTGTTTGGCCACTGATTTCCCAGGAAAGGAGCAGAACTAGAACACTCACAGACCCTATTACCAAAAATACTCTTCTTTTCAAATACTGTATTTTCAGCTCAAACTTCTTTCCTTCTTACATAATTACTTGCCTTTTAACCATACGAAAGAAAAAATGTGTTTGATAGTTACGTCCTACATAACGGAAACCAAGTAAGTCAGATTTCAAAGGCATTTGAAAAAAATTCAGAAGTAGACACTATCTTTAGTCTGCAAGGCATAAACATGTTAAAATACATAAAGGATTAATTTCCTAGTTTTGAATTGTGTTTCTTCACTGCCAGCAGTGACACAGCTTATAAAATGTGTCTCTAAATCATCCAAGAGACTCAAGAAGGTGTGACCTCCGAGCCACTCTCATCACCTCCAGGACATGGTGCTGCAATAGGTCCAGTTTGTAGCAGCCCTTTTGCAAACAGCTTCAGGAGCCAGAAAATAAGCTTTCTGAAGGTCCCATGCCAGAAACAGACATTTCTGATTAAGTATTTCTATTTCCAGTATCACTGTGGTATTTATGAGTTTGAGGAAGGGTATTGATTTGTGCATTTACGGAGCCACCTAAGTGGGGCTGGCTCTTGGTCTTATAACCATGAGATCTCTGGGTTAGCAGCCAAAGGAAGAACTTACAGTCAGTTCTGATCTTCAGCTCTGATGTGGATTTCCTTTTCTGCAAGGTAAATTTCCTTTTCTGCAAGGAAAATATAAAAATTGTTCAGATTTTAAATGAGAATTAATTCATTTGCATTTGTCCATTTGGTGATACAGCGTGAGCTTTTACTTTGTCCTTTCTAATTTTTCTAATTTTATATAATTATATTTTTTTTATTTATTTATTTGATACTGCCTAGACCACTGTGAGAAAGTGAATACTTTTGTGGTTATTTACAGAAGTATTTCCCTTTTCTCATAGTGAGTAATTATTCAAATGTTATTTAATAGAAAACAAGCAATATAGCTGATGGTACTTTTCCTATTTATCTTCTTAATAATTTTGCCTGGAAGCTTCCCAGTCTTGCTTGTTTAGCTTCTCATAGAGTTTTGAGGAAACAGTGTACATCTCACCGTGTCCTCCCTTTGCCTTTCTTGAGCCATAAACACAGCGGCAAATTGTAGATTCTGATGAATTATAGGCTTCAGCGATTTCTAGATGAAGTCAGTTTCTCTGTTTTCTGGAACTTCTATGAAATTGATTCTTTCAGATTTCCAATTTCAAAGCTAGGGATATCTGTTTATTAAATTTAGCATTCTTCAACAAAATTATGTCCTTATTGGGGTCACTGCCACTCACTCAGCATGATAGAGGTCAGTAAGAGCCAAGGAAAAAAACTGAGAGTCTAATATACTTTCTCATTTAGCTATATCAGGACAAAGTTTACTAATTTAAATCTGCATTAAAGCTTTGGAATCTACACCATTAGTTAAACAAGAAAGTTTGAGGATTCCTGGAGTTAGCGTCTCTTCACCCAAAGGCCTTTAAGGAGAATAACTTAGGGTGGAAGGTTTTCATCAGGCTGGATGTGGTGTGTTGGGGTTATTCCAAATCACAAAAGCTATTGAATTAGGCCTCGCAGAAATTGTATATCTCCTGGAGCATCTCAATCATGTATTTATATACATATATTAAAAAAATGTGTGCATGTGTATATATATACACTTTTCTTTGTTCTACTTCTGTGTGGAATGAGTGGGAAGCAGGATAGCCACAGATCAAAAATAAAAATAAAAAAAAATAAAAAATATAAGGGTAAAGAATTTTTTTTTTTTTTTAAAAAAAGAGGAAAAAGAAAGAAAGGGGGAAAAAGAAAAAAAAAAAGGAAAGAAAAAGGAGAAACCACAATCAAATAACTAGACATTTTTGTCCTTCAGATGCTGCTTTAGCTATTCTTTCCCAAAGTCTCCCAGTTAACACTGTGTTTATGAGAATTCTTTGGATTGATTCTTTCTCTGTGGATATCATGAGATTCTTGATTTCCCCCCCTGATTTTGGAGCTACTTACTTATAACTATTATACCAATATATTGCCCAACACTTGGGTAAATATCAGGGTCCCTCATACATCTTTTGTAATAACTTCAAGTAGGCAAACTACAATTCTTAGATAAAAAGATATAGGAAACTCGAGTAGTTGGTAATTATAGGCAACTAGTCTCAGACTTCAGTGATACCTCTTCAAGCTGAAGCCATGGGTGGTCACTGAGAAATGCCTGAGTTAGAAGGGTTAAATCACTGCAAATACATGCAACAATTGTTCATAAGCCGTATATGATTAGTTTAACCCATCTGGTTTCTGCAATGGTGCTGGTGTGTGAAAAGGACACCACCTTACATTTTGGCCTTGATGACCGCCTCTACTGACAAGAGTGATCTCCATAAATTTCCAGATAAACTTAATGTGAGCAGGTTTTGCAATAGTGTAATTTGTCTATTTTTCAAACCTGTGAATGATCTCTATGGTCTAAACAGCACCTTATTAAAAACATGGGTATCATGGAGCTGTCATTAGACATTATCGAGACCAAGAGCATACAATATCATTCTTTTGTGTGCCCATATGGTTGCCCAATATTCTCTCCCTATTGGATTGTGCTTGGTTTCGGCATCTGAAAGCTATCTGGAACAATAAGCTACAGGTTTGCAATCATGTCCATGTAATTGGAGTAGCACCATACCAAGACCATAGCTGCTGGCATCTGCTGAAACAGCTGTAGACTTAGAAACATCATAAAATGCCAGAACTGGGGATATAGTCAATAGAGTCTTTAAACTTGCAAAAGCACTCTCGTGTTCTTTATCCTGTTTCATTGCATTGTCTGTTCTAAGCAGTTTATAAAAAAGATTGGCCATTTTAACAGCAGGTTAAGTATGAATTTGCTTCATGTTTTATCATGCTGATGAACCATACTAATTCTGATACATTTTTATATGGTGGTATTTCAAACAGTCTTGATTCTTTTTTCTGCCTCTGTTTTGCTTCATGTCAATTGCATATCCTGACTGTCATAGCCAAATTTTTCTGTTTTATTTTAGTCCAGCAGCCTTAATTATATTCAGAACTTGCATTAGCCCTAGTGTTGCAATGTTTTTCAAACTCCCAATAACCTACAATTGTAATTATATATTCCCTTTACGACTTACAGAAACTCCTTTGGAATCATTCTGAGCTGTCTGTGATGCCAAACTGATTATCAAAGCAGTATTTCTGAATGATGTCACTATTTCAGCAATGTTACATTGAAGCAGACCTAGTCTGAGCCTCTACTGCAGCTTGCAAGGGTATTCTACTATCAGTTGATTGTGAATTAAATCTTCCTGCTGACAAGAACAGACCAAGAGAAGACCTCCTAAGTCTACTTGTCTGACGTTTTTACCATGACTAATACCAAAGAAGCAAGCCAAGTATCAGTTTAGTTTTGAGTTCTAATCTGTAGATGTCTACCATCCTACAAAGATTTCTTTTAGACTGTGGAAAGTACAAAATTAGGCAATACTTAGAGAAACATAAACCACTTCAATTGGGTTAAACCACTTTTTCCTGAAAAATTAGGAAAGTATTCACCAAACTGACCTTATCTCCTGTGTGCACTGTGCAAAACTTATTTGAAATCTATTTGAAAGATTTGCGTGTAGTGACATTATTGGGGAGGTTAGGGGGGTGTTTGAAATCAGCAGAATAGCTAGGATCTCTGCCTTAATAACCAAAGCAGATGTTGATTCAGTGTATGACATGTCTCTGTCCACCTGAGCTTTTGTCCACCTGAGCTTTTGTCCACCTGAGCTTTGACCACTACCCTGGGGTTCTTTAGTGTTGTCCTAAAAAGAAAATTCAAACACAAAAAAGCAAAGAGAGAGGATTCATTTTCCATTGTTCTTAATGAAGACACCAGGAATTCATTCCAGATTGCTTCCACATTTCTCCTGGGCTACAAAATAAATGATTCAAAATTGCTTCTGTCCCAGACCTGTCTTACCTTTCTGCTGCTTAAAGATGAAAAGTCCAACTGGAACCCTCATGAACAGCCTGATCCCTCATCCCTTTCCCTTCCCTTCCCTTCCCTTCCCTTCCCTTCCCTTCCCTTCCCTTCCCTTCCCTTCCCTTCCCTTCCTTTCCCTT
>JAOEHX010043150.1:17776-32303 GCA_025448015.1 Bolborhynchus lineola
GGTTTTCAGCATTTGTGATTCAATTTTTTTTACAATAAGATGCCAGTACATTTGGATGTGAAATGAGATATGATTTCCTAGAAGTATGTATAGTGGCTTAGCAAAAACTGTCCGCTTCATATTTCTCCTTCTGTTAATTCCCTCTGTCTTCTACAGGAGAAGAAATTAGCTCTCTAGACAACATTTCAGTCAGTGATTTCCAGGAAAACAGACTGGTCTGCCAGAGAACATCTTTGCTCAACAGTTTGCACTGGTCATTGGAATTTATGGTCCCTAATGTTAGAGAGTGTTTACTGCATGTAAGACCAATTTTTGGTCATAAGACCATTCAGTGGTCATAAGGCCATCATGTACAGGCCACTGAGTGTGCTTCTGTCAGTTTAATAAAAGAAAGTGTACTTAACCTTGATGATTTGAGATAAAATTACCGAAAGACTCAAATGAAGAGATAAAGATAAAACTGCGTATTAATTACCCCAGAATTACCCTTTGTGACAACATTTGTGCCAATAGAGTAAAAGCAGAAAAATTAAAGTGAGGCAGACTTTTAGTAGGAATGCTACAATTTAAAGCAGGAAGACTCGAAGTGGTTCTGTTGATTTTAAGCTGTCAGGGTACAAAGAGTGATCTGAATATGATTGGGAATGTTTGCTAAGGTAAAATGGTTGATGTGGTGCAGTAAAACTATAGATAGCGCTCAAGTTCACATCTCATTCAAAAATTCCTACACAAGTATGAATTTTTTAAGATTATGCTTTCTGATAGGAAAATTCCTGTGAAATGAGGAAATACATCTAGTTGTGTAATGTCATTCATAACCCTCAGTATGTCAAACTCCTGTAAGTTTCATTAAAATGGGTCAATTTTTCAGCAATTCTAGAGAAATTTAAGACTATAAGAGTTCCATAATAGAAGGCTATGCATGCTATAATAATTCAAGTAAGTCGGATAGTTAAGATAGGTTGGATGTTTTTGACCTCAGACTAAGAAAGTCTATTTTTTTTTTTTCCCACTGAGTTTTGGAACTCACTCAAAGCTGGAACTCATGGCAAAACTCTTGGGTCCTTCTTTGTGTTTTCTTTACCTTGGGACCACTGTGTTAATATGTCGTGCGGCAGAACAGGCTGAATGAGTTTAACCTCTACAGATTCCTACAGCACTTCTTGATGACAGCCAAGTTGCAAGCAAGAGCACTGCCACCCATCCATACCAAAGTGAAATTAGAGAAGCATTTTTTATGGTGACCAATCCCTCAGGCAGGCCACACTGGATTTAGGAACACTGTATCACAGCACAAACAGTGATTCCAACAAATGGAAGGATCCAAGCTGGAGAGGAAAAATCTGTGTGCATGAAAAGCGCATGAGAAGTTTACATAAAGACTTGGTGAGTTTAACTAATCCCAGTGTTTTACTTAACTTTACTGAAAAACACATATTCCTGTGAGAGGGAACAGACTCAAGAGTCTCTTGGTGATTGTGGACTGCAGAATCAACAGCTGCACTGCCAAACACTGTGCCCTTTCATCTCAGATGGACTGGTCAATGATAGGTCTACCAGCCAAACAGAAAATCTACAAGCAAGCCTGGATGGTGGTGAATCTTTTACAGGTTGCAGTTTGTCATGTTATTCATGCCATTGCAAATCATTGTCATTTGAAATGGACTATATTTTACTTTGAAATATAAAACAATATAAAATATTAGGTTTGGTTATGTGTTCTCAGATTTGAGATGTAAATGGCCTTTTTTACCCACAGACACACTATTTTGATAGAGGCTGTACATTATGAAATATGAAGAGGGGAAAACATAAATGTCATACAATCATCCTCTGTGCTGTTGATGAAATCTCAGCTTTACTCAGAACACCCACAATCAAAAACCTGAAGTTTTCTTTAGAGTCTCACAAAGGGTTAAGGCAGCTTGTTTGGCATTAGATATTTGTATAATGAGCTTTTACTGAAGTAATTAAAATTTGTTTATAATTAATACAGATGAATTGGTTTCTGCACAATAATAGTTAGGAGATTAACAAAGGCCACATTTTGGCAACAAGACGACATTCTTTTCCAAGTGCTGTGGGACTTTATCCAATGAATGTCTGTCCAATCCGGCTGATTCTTCAGAGATGCCATATGGCACTGCTATGCATTACAATTTTTTTTCTAAAAGGCAGCCATATGACATAACTGATCTTCAAAACGTTGTCAGAAGGCATTACCTAGGTAGGCTGCGAGCTGTTTTCCAAAAACTTAGCAAGCACAGGGGCTATTAATTATGAGCAAAAGAAATGTGCACACACACGCTGGAAAGTTGGCATCCTTTCCTCTCTAGTCACAGCTGAGCATCTCTTAAATTGCTCAAGCTAGGAAAGTGAAGAGAGTTTTATCTTTTTTTTTTTTTTTTTTTTTACCTTTATACATCTTCCTTTAAAATATTAATGCATCAATTTCACAATCAAGTTATGTCAGAAGTGTCAGCGCATCTGACCCCCAGTGCCATGAATGTCTTATTTTACCAGCAGCATGTGTTCTTACACTAACTCCACTGCTTTCACTAGCACATTTTCTTAGATCAAGAAATTGTTGCCTTTCCACACCCCCACATATGTCCTGTGAAATCAAGATGATCCGAACCATCCTCGAAGCCAGCTATAGTATTTGTTTTATATATATGTATATTTGCCTGTTACTTGTTATATCATTTGCCTCTATGGAAAAAGACTAAATGCCCTCATGTCTCCAATAGTTGGCATGAGTGTTGTTATGACACCTGAAGACCTTGATTTTCTTCCTTTTTGCAACACATGAGCTGCAGTATCACCATGGGTATTTCATATTCTTTTCTATTTTCTTTATTAGGCTAATCGGAATAACCGTGCTCATTTTCCTCAGTAAAAGCTCCTGGTCACATCAGCTCACACTAGTGATCTAGCAAAGTGACTCTCCTAATACCAACCCTGGGGACCTTTGTGATCATTGTAAGGTGACAAAATTTCACCAAAGGTAGAAACAGGCTATGGGTTTGTCTGTAGTGTGACATTATTGTGGCACCTATTTTCAAACAGCTCTTCCAATCTGTTTTCCCATGTAGACAAGCTTTTTGCCTAAAGACAAAATAATTTTTAATGCATTTACTTAAGGGCTGGAATAGCACAATTATCTATGTTACAGTCCCCCTCATTAACACATACAGGTATGTCTGCTGTTCAATTTGCTGTGTGACTTTTTTGGTAGATCTTAAAAACATGAGATGATCTGTAACAACTACTGACTCTTCTGAGTGGGCACTGTATTGCTATTGTTCACACTTACGTATGACTTTACTTCTAATGGGTTCCAATGGGTTCCTGCAGCAGTGGATGTCTCACATGAAAACTGTCTGCATTGCTACAGCTATCTGAGAGCTTGATATTTCCCTTACCTCAGTATGTAGGTAAGGAGTTCAGTGCTGGTAGAAGAGCTTGTGATGCTGGTGTATAGGATTTAGCAAAATGCTGCTGTATCAAAAGACAGGGTACCAAAAAGAAGGCTTTTAATAATATCTCATCATTTTGTTTCCTAAAATGTTCAGGGGCAAAGAAAAAGGTATCTATGCTGCCCTTTCACTCCTCCAACTGCACTTGCTAATTCATAAATGGAAAGTTTTTCTTCTTCATAGTGTTTGAAAGACAGACTAATGTCTGCTTGGAGAGCCCACTCACATTGATAGGCACTGCTCTGAAGTTAATCACTTTTCATTTACTGGACATTTTCTGAAATAAGAAATGGAAATTTTGTTCTCTTAGTCTATATGGGCATTACTATTCACTCAGCCTTTCTCTTCCCTAGAGATTTTCCTGGTCACCTCAATGGGACAACAAAACTACCTCACCCACCCTGAGTATCTATCTGCAGACGTTAATGCATATTTACAGGACTGGTGGAAAAGGACTGATTTTTAACCTTGATTTTGCTAGCCTGAGAGTAAATGTCTGCTCAAGCCAGTTACTACCTGGAAACCTGGAGTCAGGCATTTACCAAGCTTCAGGTTGGAAGCTGGTAACATCTGTGTTTTGATGCTTTTCTCATGATTGCAGCACATTACAATAATGTGTAATTGCTGTGGTGCATGCATCTATTAATGCTTCTTATGTGGGCTTTAGTGTGATGTAACATATGTGAACACCTGAAGAGTGAATCTTTGGACTTTAATGTTGTTCTTGCTAAGGTGCAGTGAAAGCTGTGCAGTTAATAAAAAGGTTTGTAAATAAGAGCAGTGTAGGTGGGCATTTCCACTGACCAATGAATATTCTATAAAAACTGAATACATCAATTTCTAATTTTGTCAGAAATTTAAGAAGTATCCAATAGACATAATATTTTAGAAAGTTAAAAAGTAAAAAAAAGAACAGAGGTGTTTTGCTGTTAGTGTTTAAAACATACCTATGTTCTCCGTATTGTGTTTGGTGGTAAAAATGTGCATCTTTTTGGAAAACATTAGAATTGAAGAGAATTTGCTATGCCCTGAATTTTCTTTATTGTTTTGTGACACAACCTCCTCACAGAGCAATTTCTCTAGTGGTGATGCAGTCAATGGTGTGTTCAGGAATGTGTATGTTTCAGAGGTAAAAAAGCCTGAAGGGGACATGCAGATGAAAGCAGGGTCAGAGAAGAGGGAGCCCACAGCTGCCATGTTCTCAAGAGCATGTGGTTGTCCAGCCCAATCACTTTGCCTGGGAAAACAACTGCTTTCCTGTGTTTTCTTGATTTCTTCTTGTCCTGCTTCAATGAGCCCTAGTTAAGAGCTTTTCTGAGTCAGGAAACATTATGAGTTCTAAACAGGGAGTTGTTATAATACAAAAAAATACTGACTGTAACAGCTGTTTCATAAGTGTTAAAAGTTTACGATGAAAGCATGAATTAAAGCAGATTTATGAATATGTTATTTTTAATGTCTCTTTGGGATAAAAACATATTTAGGATATATGCAGTAAAACTCCTTATGAAAAGTAGTTACTTGACATGTAGAAGACACACTCTCCAAAGTTTAAGAACTTGCTATTTTTCATAATACAAAAAGCAATTAAAACACATTATCAATTAATGTCAAACTATATCCTTGAGCTAAAGAGATGCTGATTTATAGAGATTTAAAATATGTCTTGAACTGATAAACTTTTTCTATTTATACAATTGAAAGAGATTTAAAACAACCAAGACAAATAATTCTTAACTTCAAAAAATATTATTTTTTTTTTTCTGGTGCCAAGTTTCATCTTGGAGGGAACTTTTACAGCTGATTTGAAACACCATAAAAGAGGATTTATAATGGAAATCTCTACCCTTACTATAACAGCTTTAGCGGGTGCCAGCTTTCAACAAAAGTCCATACCCTACCATGATGTGCTGAAAGCATTGTGAATAGAATGCCATTATTTAAAGTGAGAGGAAATGAAATTCCATTCATCCACCTTAATAGAATAGTCTTATACTTGAGAGATAATGTCAGTAGAATAGAACATTGTCACAGGAAAATGAACCGCTGCTGCTACATGAACACCAGGGCAAAGCTGAGGTACTTAAATTTGGAGCTAAGCTGATGGTTACTTTCAAAATGGGAAATCCTGATCCTATGACAGTGTTCTACTCTACAGAAGTCTTGTTTATCCTGAAGTACAGCAGAACCATGGCACTAATGATGCTTCCTTCAGGGGCAGTGGTAGCTTGTGAGGTTCCTGTCTCCCCTTCCTATTCCATCTCCACCTGCAGTGTGGCATCGTTTCTAGGCAGTCGGTGGAGGTCAGTATGTTGGTCTAGGCTAAAAAGTGCCTTCATCCCAAACATGGGGTTTTCTAAAGAGAAATAATAATTTTCTGTTGCTGTTTTCCAGGTCTGGTTCCCAACACGGGTTCACCAAACACTGTGTTGATACAACTGCAGAGGCAGCTCACTGTAGGATGGGAAAGTGAGACAAGCAGGGACATGAAAGCCTTCAGATATTAGCACCACCTCCAAAGTGGTGAAGTAACAGCCCCACTGCCACATGCAGACAGGATCACCTCATCTGGCAGTGGCTGTTTCAGCAATGATGCTTTCTTCAGTTGCTGACCTCCTGTTTCTGTTTGCACACAGGAGTACTCTGAAAGGCAGTCCTAGAAGAAGTCCAAGATGCGCTCCCTCTGCTCCTTTTAGTATGAGAGTCGAGCACTGGAGCCAAGTGAAAAACTTTTCAGCCAGGTGTTGAATTCTGTATTGGGACATTTAATCACAGTCTGAATAGTGCTGAGATGTGTGTGTGTGAGCAATGTCAGTGTGATTTCAATTCTGCCACTAGTTGCCATCATGCTGTCCCTGTGGAGCATGAAGAAGGATGCTGCAGGCAATAAAGAGCAGAGGTTTTCCATTCCTACCATCTCTGCATTTACCTCACTGTTCTGCTCCTCACAACAGTGTTTTGAGCTTTATGGATTCTGGCCAAAGAGAACAAAGCCTTTTCACCTTCGTACTTCATTTATTTAATATACTATTATAAGCCATCAGGTTGTTCCAAATTGTGTATTCTCTCATTATCAAAACCCTTTTTTCATCGCAACATTCATTAACACTGGTCTTGTTCTTTACTGGCGCACAGAATGGTGACTAATTCCTCTGAAATGAATGAGCCTCAACATGCATAAGGGTGGCAACATTCAGCTGATGATGATTAACCTGAATGAAGCCAATTTTACATCACAGATTCCATTTATTTTAAGGCCAGAAAGGACCATCACGCTAATCTAGTCTAGCTTCCTGCATTACCCAGGCCACAGAATTTCGCTAAATGATTGCTGCATATAGTTCCATAACTTGTAGTTGAGCCAGACTACATTATTTCTCTTAAGATATGCAGACCAGGTTCCACGTGGTGGAGACTTACTGCATTCATGAGAAATGTCTGCCAATATTCAATCAAACTCAAGTAAAATTAAACTGAAGCAAAATGATAATTTCTAACAAGACATATAGATACTCCTGAGATTCTTACCTTCAACACTCTGAGCTCTGACAAGAATTACTTCTTTCTGTAATTATAAAAACTTTGGGAAAAAAAGACAGCTATTTTAAGGGAAATCTTTATTAACCTGTACTAAACTGAAGTAAGTTGAATATAAAATGCTCCAACATATTTTCCTCTACCATGTTGTTAAAAACTAATTGAAAGTTTGAGTACCTTAACCAAGGAACACTGAACAAAGAGCTTTATGTCTTGATAACTGCAGCAATTTAAAAACATCTGCAAATAGCCTGTTGTTTTGTTTTCCTGGCTGTGCTCTCAAATATTCCCTTCTTCAGACAGTAGGAGCAACAAAGCCTCATTTAAGGCAACCACAACATAAAGCAGTGTACTGGAGTTTGTGTTTCTGCAGAATGTATCTAGGTGCACTTGCAGAAGCAAAACTCCAGCCTCCTCCAAATCAGTTTTGTTGAGGAATGAGTCTGCCAGGGCAGAGGGCACAAAATCTTGCTACTGGTTGAGTGAAGGGCCGCAGATTTGGAAAGCTGGGCTGCTGCCTTCCAGTTTCTAACTTCCAGAGGTTTTTTTCTTCCTAGAAAGCTTCTTGAAGAGGCGTTGCAAAAGCCTTCTCTCATTCCACACAGGGAAGTTACTCTGAAGCTACCAGTCTGAGCTACCATAACGTCTTTCTTCTAGCTTGTTGTTCTAGTAGGTAAAAAAATAACAAACTGACAAAACAGCCCTGATTTGCCTTTTCCCAGATATTATTTTATATGAGCCCATTTCTGCTACAATGATCAAAAACTAGCATCAACACAAGAAGAATTAAGCCTCAAGAGGCAGAACAGTTGAGATTAAAAAGCAAATTAAAAACATGCTAGCTACTAACCAAGCAACAACAGGGCTGAATATGAGAGATTGATATTTACATTTCCTGGCTTCCCCACCAATAATTATTAATGCACTGGCAAAATATCAGGTAAGAGAGTGTTGAGACACATGATTTTGGATAATAATACTTAGCAATTTTAAGTTGTCTGGGAAATAAAACATAAAATATCTTTGTTAGTCTGCAGCCAATTCAAGGGTGACGGGTGCAAAGACAAGTTCCCTTTCCTCATGTGCAAGGAACAGGTGAGTGGGCCAGGACTCTTGGCCAGAAAAAAAAAAGTTAGTGAAGAGAAATTTGATGCATATCTCCAGAATTATGAGGGATATATTGTGAGGGAGAGTAAGATGGGCAACACATGCAACAGCAGGTTCAAAGCAGAGAAGTGAACATGGTCTTTTATAAAATCTGTGCCCAAGTTGTAGAATTCAGGATCACAGAAAGAAAATGAAAACCTCACATGCATCCATGTCTGATACATTAAGAAGTGATTAAAAAGTGGACAAATTCATGGTAGAAAACCGAATAAGGCTATCCAGTTAAAGTACTATACCTGCATCTCAAAATGCCCTTGAGATACATAGGTCAGGAACATATTCTGAGAAGATACCACTATATTTGCCATAGTTTTGGGTTGAGATGTTGGTGGGGTTTTTTTTTTCCTTTTCAAGCAGCTGTGCTTGGCTTACTCTCAGAGACTGACTACTAGGCAAGATGGATTTCTGTGCTGAACTGATAAAGCTATTGTTATTTTCTTTATTCAGACCTCAATTGTTCAATTTGCTCCTCAATAAAGTGCACCTAAGGGTAAATAAAAGTTACAAAGAACATAAAATCAGTAGAATTTAAATGCTCTGTCTGGTTAGATTGCAAGAGCTCAGTGTTGCTGTCCATGCGTATTTTGGATGTGTGGTTCAATCTCAGTCTAGCTTTTCAGTACTGTTATCAAAGTGAGAAATGCCATAAATATATCACCCTATGTAAAACAATTGTCCCTCAATCAGTTGTCAAAAGCATTGAAATTACAGAAAGATCATATCTTCCTTTATCTGAGAAACCGCCCAGATAAAGATTCAGAGACAAGCAATTACTAGTCTAACAGGACAGGAGCAGTTACAAAGTTAATTACCTGTGATTATCTTACAAAAGGTGGTGATTATATAGCTGAATGACAAAAGAAGAGTGTTCATGAAGACAAAACCAGACATACCATAAACTGATAAAAACAGGGCCACCCATTGTTCAATTAGAAATAGCCCACTTCAGTTTACGTTTCTATTACAACTCCTTCCCCATTCTCTTAAACCTCCCTGTTTTTTCTCAAAGGAAATACTAACCTCATGAAAAAACAACCATTCACCCCTTCCTTAAAGCTCTTTTCCACCGTGACTTTTAAGGTAAGTTACAGTAAAAACCAGCACTGGGTACAGCAAGGAAAGAGGCAGCCAGTACCATGCTATCTCCTTTCCCTGCTTGTTTGCACATTCAGCTTAGTCTTTTTGACCTTATCATACTTAATTGACCCATCCTTTAGCTTGTTAAATAATAAAAATGATCAGTTTGGTGCGTTCTGGCTGTGAATAGCAAGTCTGATCTCCCTTCACTGTCCTACCTCTGCAGCATGTGTGATGCCAGTGATGGGAGTATGAATCCAGCAGTAAAATTTCTGAAGAATTTGCTTCTCACAAAAAAAAAAAAAAAACAAAAACATGATCATGGAGCCACAGTCATGGGAATAATTACCTTGATAAAATCTCTCAATTGGAAATTTTACTTGTCTTATGCAAGAGCCCACCCTCCCTTAAGAAACAGACATTTTGCTTTCTGTGGGATTTTTGCTTCAGTCCAGGAATATTTTTTTTTCTCAATGTTTAACATTTTGGTAATCACAGGTGCATGCATTGGAGGTGTTAGCTGGTTGCCTAATGGGAAAAAATTACTCATAAATATCTAGATGAGTCAGAACATGCACACACTGCATTAGCACTCCTTTGGGTTTCCTTAACTCCTGTGTGAACAAAGGTTTTATTACACAAACATTAATAGGATTCCAAATTCATGTCTGTAATTTGATGGTCTTCAAAGCATCCTTGGGACTTCTCAGAAAGATGCTCATGATGTTGCAATTAGGAAGAATGGTGGAAGCCATGCTCACATTCAAGTTCATGAATGCATTTAAATATGAAAATTGAAATGTGAAAGTGTCTCTCTTGTACTTGAGATTTCAAAATATTCCAGCCAGAGTGGGCACAGTGAGTTAGATAAGGCAATATAATTAGGCCATACCATTCGAGACTGGACTGTATAAGGATAAGTGCAATGGCTACCGCCACATTTGAAAGCATGTGACGGGAAAATACAGTTTAAAATAAAACTCCATCTCTAAAATAAGTGGCTGCAATTTAAAGAGTTTTATCTATGTGAGTAACTGCCCATCATGGAGGTAAATGAAGGATTCTCCTCACTTCTGGCCTAGTTTCCAAAGTACAGACAACTTTCTGTAAAAGGTGACGCCTGCATTACTCTGCAGTAAGGACTGGCTGTTCAAAGCTCCCAACCCTTGGATACAAATACCCTACAAACCCAGCACTCAGGTGTTTATAATTGCTCCAATCTATCTGCTATCCTCTTTGCCATGCTGCTGTGCCTGAGACATTTAATTTCAGTGGATGATGATCCAAACAAATCCTTAGGAAAACTAGTCTGCTGAGGGCTACCAAAAGTGAAGTGCGGCTTCTGGTTCAGCATTTCCCGAAAGGCAGGACTTTGGAGATGGGGAGCATCAATTGACACTTTCTGCTCCTCTGCTCTTTCCCTGAGCACCATGGCTGGCCTCTGCCCAGTGTGCCACCTTCCTGGCTGGTAGCCGAAGTGATGCAACAGGGAAGCTTCATGAGCAGCCGGGGGAAAAAATGAGCTGAGCCAACACTGATTCTAGCCCTGCTCCACTGTCCTGCTGATTTCAGTGGTTGTTGGATGCACATCTTTGAAAGGCAAATTTACCTCCAGCTTAATAAGCATGATAAGTCATAGATTTGCTGGAAGCAGGAGCAGAAGCCCTTCCGCATCTGTTAGCACATTATTAGCACAGCTTGTTATGGGGCCTCACGTGATGCAGCTCTGGTCGAAGGACGCAATTATGGATGAATTCCTCCTCTGCCTCCCCCACTGACTCAGCAGCACAGCTGGAGCCAGCCATAGTCACATTGCAGGAGGTGAAAGGTACTCTGAATTATAGATTACCTTTGACCTTTTTTGGTTTAAATTAAGGATAACATCCAGGAAAGTGCCTCCAGCCAGGACACTGCTTAAGCATATGCTTAACTATCACAAGGGGCTCATGCTCATCAATGGAGATGAAACACTTGCTTACAGTACAGTGTGTGTGGAGACACTACCCCAACGATGATTAAATACCCTTCCAAAAAGGAGCATAAATGGTGCTTTCTTATATAAAAGGTAACCAACATAGCTCCTAAAATCCAGCAACACTGTCAAAACTATGAAAAAATTCACTTAAAATTCAGAGCAGATGTGAATTTCAACCATGGTGTAAAAATACTGAAATGAGAGTACTATGAAAATCACACATTTTTAAAAAAGATAAAAGAAACAAAGACTGTTAATAAAGAAAATCAAAACTAGATACGGGTATGCCATAACACAGGGATATCTATCTGAACAGACAAACTCCCTTACACACCCAGTAAAAAGGAATTAAGGTCAACTTAGCATCTTTTCATCAGAGTGTTTTCTATGATAACTTTGTAAGTGCTCTTAATATATAACAAATAATCTCAGGACAAAGATCTGTTTGAAGGAGATATGATTGATGACCTATCATCCCTAATTCACTGTTTATACTCGTAGTGAGCCTATTGGGAAAATACCTCATTCATCAGGGTATTAGTGAATTCAACCAACGTATGGCACCTTCATTTTAACAAACTAAAGGAGAAAAGCTAAATGGGGGAAAATTGACAACCATCTCTGATTCTATGATAATGCAATTAGGCTGCTCCTCTCCAGAGCTTTTGCTAATTCACAAAACAGCTTCAGTCGGCAGGTCATAAATATATGATCATTTTTCACACTTTGAAAAGTAATGATGCCTTGACGCAAATCAATAAATCTTGGTGAAGTCATTTATACTTTTGTATTGTGCACACAAATCAGTTTCAAAATAAGTATATATTAATTTTTACTTTTATACAGTCTTTGTTTACAAATGAATAATTTTTCAGAGGCTTCTGCGGTCCTTTTTTTACTCAAAACTTAAACTGAAATCACTGCGCATTCTCAGGTCCCAACAATCCTAGACCAGACCTTATGGCTTTTACTATCTTTTCAGCCTGATGAAGACATAAAAGGAAGAGAGAATGAGAGGGGAATGAGGCAAAACAACATTCTCTCTTTTTACCTTCTTGCTCTGCTTTAGACTTCCTTTTGAAAGCATGTTGGGGGTTTCCCAGTAAATATTGACATTCCCGTTGTTAATTTATGCATGTTCCCACTCTGTACCTACAGCAGCCTCCAGAGAAAAACAAGGGTTAGGTTTGCCATTATGCCATTATTGCACTGCAATGTTGCTATGAAGAAGAAAAGGAGATGAACAGTACAGGAAGAAATGTTATTAGTATCAAAACTTGCCCTCTGATCTTGGGAGTGATGCAAGAAGAATCACACTGGATGACTGGTTTAGTAGAAATTTTTAAATCCTGCCAATTCAGTCTGTCTTCTCATAGGATTATTACATATTACATATTTAAGGTAAATAGAACAAACCTCTGAATATGTGTGTATGCCAATATGAACAACGCACATCACTGTTCTGTAACATATGAGAATTATCTCCTTTGGCCTCCCAAGATTTGTGGTTAATAACTGAATAAAACCCAAATATGTTCCTTATGTCATGAGTATAATAGGATTTTACCTGAGGCAGACCTACACAAAGATAACCAATAAAATTGAAATGCTAGCCACAGATTCAGTGAAAGAAACCTGCTTTGTACAACTTAGCAAAACATAAATCACATTGTACAATCTCTCTATACATCCAGGAGCATACAAATTCCCAAATAATTACTACAGTACACAAAGGAATGATAATGAATAATCCACAGAAAATGTAAAAATGTGCAGGCTGATTTATACCTCTGGTAGCTTCTGATGTTTACCTTGCTATTAAAATATCTACATGTTGCTCTTGTAGTCTCTGTGTCCCCATTATTTGATCTTATTATGATACATAACCAGTTTGTGATACACTGTGCAACTAAGTCAAATGCATACAGCACATGGCTGAAGAATTAACAATGCATCAAAGGGCAAGCTCCAATGTTTATGTAATTTATACTGCACAGATGTAAGTAATAAAGTAATAATATTTTAAACAAAGACAGGATTTTTTTTTATTAGATATAAAATACCTCATTATGAGATGGTACTTCAGTAGTAATTTTAAACTTAATTTTCAATCACATATTCTGTAATATGCTTTTTAATAAAACACTGAGGACTGGGTCTCAAGCGGATGGCAATTAATCTGGTTTTGCTGAAGTTAGAGAGAATTTGTCATCTGTTTTAAGTGTATGGTATGGGACTTTCTGAATCAGTGCCAGCTGGGAATCTAGTCCATCCTATCTCCCCCTGATGCTTGATGCTCAGTCCCATGATTTTTTAATTTCAAGGGAGCAAGAAAAAGTGCCTCAATAATTGTGTCACTGGCCTCCTCACCAGCAACCTCTGTAACAGACCCCTCTCTGCATCTATAAGTGCATTGTCTTTTGTCAACTTAACCTGGTTTCCAGCCTGCTGAAGTTATGGTATGCATTTTGTGAAGGTTCTTACAAGGAAAATATTTGGATTAATGATATAATTTAGTGGCAATTTAGTGACAGTAGGTCTCAGTAGAGTGACAATGGGATTGAAAAAGTAAACCAGTGGGATATACTTGATTGTGGCTGTTGGGCTGGCAGCAGGGAAGCTGCAGGGGTCACACTGATTGGCATTGTCACTTTCCCCATTCATCAAGCAAGGCCAGACTTCCCAAATCATTTGCCAGATGGGGCAGCTCGTCAGTTTAAACACCTGATATGAAGCCATCCGTCATCTGATAACATGATCGTTGGGCTGCAGCTGGCTTGGTGCTCTGCAGCCTGAGTGCACATGTGATGGACTGGAGCCAGGGAAGCAGGCTTAGCAGTGCTGCACTCCCCTGATAGGATTTGCAGCCCTCCACTGGACCATGGAACAGGTGGAGACGGAGAGAGAATGAAAAAATTACCATGTGTTGCAGGGATTAGAGAGCACACACTTACCACTCCACTTGAATACCAATCGAAGGACAACCTTGAGCCAGGCAAACTTTAGGCCATCCGTGATGTAATATGGAGAATATAGGTCCTTGCATATGCTGATGTAGCTTTATTTTCCTACAGGGTTTTGGACTCATACTACCTGACAATACTGTAATTTGCCTTTTGTTTGTCAATTTGCTGTGAAAGAGAGAACAGATATAACAAATATTTGGAAATATGAGATTTCTTTTTTTTTTATTTTCAAAAGACATCTTAAAACAGATTATCTTTTACAAAAAAAAAAAAAAAAAAAAAAGGAATATATTTCCAGGAATTTACCAGAGATCCTGTAAATTTTA
>JAOEHX010043155.1:20478-31024 GCA_025448015.1 Bolborhynchus lineola
GTCATCAAATATGTTGACTGAATTTAGAAAGCAATATATATTTATTATATTTGCAAATCATGAGCTATATTATAGAAAATAAATGTTAGAATCCTTAAATGAAAATGGACTATTATACAATGAGTCATAATCAGATCCTCTTTTTTCATGCTCTTGTATACCATAAAAATACAGACACAAAAGCATTAAATATAAATATATACACATAAGAATTTAAGATCTAACCAGGATTTGATTTTCATCATACCTAGAAACTCACATTTGGCTTCTGTGTGCTTAAAGGCAAAACTGGATTGTTTGAAAAGGGGTTAAATAATTTTTGGGACCAGGAATAGCTTTTTTCAGCTGCCAGCCTGTCCATTGACTACAGTCTCCTTAGGCAGGAAGTAAATCTGTCTCTCTACAAAGGCAATGCTTATCACAACCAGTCTCCAATCATAAAGCAGGGGCCTGCAGGTGCTTTTATAATAGAACTGTTGAGTAATAATAGCTTTTCAACTGTGAAAATAAAATTGTAGCTCTCTTGTCATAAAATAGCCACCATGGGAATTAAGAGGAATTCTGGCTTTATTACACACACCATGGCTCGATGTGATCTCACCATCTTCTTTGCGGTAGGGGGGGATGAAGGAGGCAAGCTTCAGCCTTTTTGACAAAGCCATGAAATGAGGAAAAAGTATTTTATTAATGGAGAATTGAAGAGTGCTCCCTTTCTACTTCTGCTTCTGCTGCTGTCTCCAAAACACTAAAGTTTTTCCCCAGTCAGAAAGCTTAGTCCCCAGCAGCTGGTCCTTAGGTCCTCGTTGTCTTCCCACAGAGACACACACATGCAATGGGACATCACACCATGCGAGCCAGTAAAGCCCATGGCTCCTCTCCTGTTGCTGTAATTCACACCTGAACAAACCTCACACATGCACATACTCCCATGCACAGTAGAATGCTTCAGTCACGCAGCTGGTATTTTCATCCTCTCATCTCCTTACACATAGGAATGCACACATTTACCAAAAAGTCTTCCCAATAGCTGGACCAAACCTATGGCCTTACTAGGTGGTGACCCTCTATCTCTGTGGTCTCCACATTAGCTGACTTGGACCTTTTGGCCTCTCCAGTAGCCAACTTGCTGATCCTTTTGTCTCTGCAGTTTCTGGCCCAGGCTAATGGTTGCTTCAAAACTTGGTTCCCCAACCTGTTATCCTGCTTGCCAGCTAGTCCAGCCTGATTTTCACCAGCAATCACACACTGGTACACTCATACCAACTCAACATGCAGGCTCATTGACCTCTGTAGTTGGTGACACCACAGGCAGACAGTCCTCCTGGTCTGACTTCAGCTGCTGGTATACAAACCTATATACACACGTGTACACTGAACGTAGTCTTCCCAGGCAGGAAAGGAATTGGAAATGTAATTCACTGAGAAGACAGGGCAAACTACATTGAGCATAGGCC
The DNA here is from genome assembly GCA_025448015.1 of Bolborhynchus lineola. Lineage (NCBI taxonomy): Eukaryota > Metazoa > Chordata > Aves > Psittaciformes > Psittacidae > Bolborhynchus > Bolborhynchus lineola. The sequence goes on from JAOEHX010043155.1 coordinate 21,933, forward strand.
ATGGCCTGACCAGCCACTTGTCTGCATGGTTTGAATGTGACCAATGTTTCTAAACCCTTATCCCTCCTTTTTAGATGTTTGATCCACCTCAATCCCATTCTTTCCTCATGTCCAGTTCCTCCCAAATATCCCGTAGTTTCTTGTGCAATCTTAAAATGCTGTTTCCCTGCATCCCATAATGAGTCTTACACCATCTACATTCTGCTCCTTTCCCACTAAAAACAAGATTATGATATTTTGATCTGAAAAAGTCTCTATTCACCTTTGTATCCCTTCTAATCAATATTGTAAGGTTATTGAAATACCTCCAACAAATCTAACATGATTTGTGTCACTAGCACAGAGTTGCTGATGTGGCAGTATGTTTTCAAGTTCAAGTAATTCATGTAGAGAAGGCCAAACATTGCAGTCAAAATTCCAAGAATCTTGAGGAGCTGGGGTTGGGGGAAGTTGTTTTTGTGGGTTTTTTATTGTTGCTGCTCTCATGATTCTTAAGAAGTGATAAATTGTTAGTATTCTCTGGCCATCACCTTGGAAACTGCCTGTTTTTTTGTATGCTCTAAAATTATGCTTTCCTTCCTGAATCCAGCATATGGAAACTTACTTAATATCTTTTAATATTCAGTGAGGAAGAATCTTTAAGTAAATAATTTTTTTTCCTTTCTCTCTTCTTTGACAGTGTATTATCAGCAGTTATAGTGCCTTTAAAATGACTCGATGAAAGTATTTTTACGAATGGGAAGATTTTGTCAGGAAAAGGAACTGAATAATCTCTTTAATCAGTGCACCACTAAATATATGGACCTGACATCCAGGAATGAATAGTGTGGCATATGGAAACATGTAATAATGGAAGTAATTATAATAACAAAATAATAAAATAACAGCATGCAATTATATCATATAGCAACAACAATAACAATAATGTGTTAATAATAACCCACAATAAATAATTCATCTGATAAATTTCACCATTCTTTTTTCTTCTGGAATATCTGCAAGTAGAATAAGATTTCCCTGGATATGATATTTTCAACAATTTATCTTTCAGCACTCAGAGAGTTTTGAGTTAGGCAATGGGGACAAATAGTCCTCAAGAGACAAACCAAATGATAATTTCAAATACTTACATTCCAATAGGGTTTCCACCTGTTGGAAGGGTATTAGTGGCTAAGCCACAGGAAGAAAAGGATTATGCTATAGAAGCATAGACTCATTGAATAGTTAGGGTTGGAAAGGACCTTAATATCATCTAGTTCCAACCCCCCTGCCATGGGCAGGGACACTGCCAGTGATGGAGCATTCCCAACAGTCCCACTGTCCATGTCACCAACAACGATGGTGAACAATACCGGTCCCAACACTGATCCCTGAGGAGCACCACTTGTTGCTGTTCTCCAGCTGGACATTGAGCCATTGAAAACAACTCTTTGCACGCGGCCATCCAGACAATTCTTTATCTACCAACTGGTCCACCTATCAAATTGACGTCTCTCCAATTTAGAAACAAGGATGTCATGAGGGACAGCCTCAAATGCTTTGCACAAGTCCAGGTAGATGACATCAACTGCTCTACCCCTGTTCATCAGTTCCATGGCCCCATTGTAGAAGGTCACCAAATTGGTCAGGCAGGATTTCCCCTTAGTAATGCCATGCTGGCTGTTACCAAGCACCTTGTGGTTTTTCATGTGCCTTAGCATGTCTTCCAGGAGAATCTGCTCCAGGATTTTGCCAGGCACAGAGGTGAGGCTGATTGGCCTCTAGTTCCCCAGATCATCCATTTTCCCCTTCTTGAAAATGGGGGTTATATTTCCCTTTCATCAGGAACTTCACCTGACTGCCATTATTTTTCAAATATGATGGACAGTGTCTTATCATTGTCTTTGATTACAGGAGCAGAATTGTTTTTCCATTCATACATCTGACCACAAAATTTTGAAACTCACATTCTGCAAGTATCCATTGCACAAATATCCATCAGAAGTTGAAACAAAATTACACACATTTCTAGGAAAAATGTAATCAAATTAATATTTGCACACATTTTATTTATACTTACTCTTTCTTTAACATTATTTTTGATTTCAATACATTTTCATTATTACATCCTACATAACAGCCAGTAATGTAATACATGACAAGGAATAGTAATGAGTCTCATTTTATGCACAGGGTTAGGAAAAATGGGACCAGATATCTCTGATGGAGGCAGAGATTTTGTCATATGACTATTCAGATTGGAAGGGACCTTGTGGGTGCACCACTGCTCAAAGCAGAACTAGCTGTGAGATCAGATCAGGCTGTTCAGGTCTTTGTTTAGTTGGGTCTTAAAAACCTGCAAGGATGGAGCCTGCCTAATGTCCCTGGCAGCCTGAGTAATCAGTTTTGTAATCCACCCCTAGCACATATCTCAAACTGCTTCTAAACTAGGTTTTGTTTTTTTTTTTTTTTTTTTTTTTAATAATTTATACCACAGTTTTCTTTGTCATGGAGAAACATTCATCTGTATTTCAAGAGTATGTTGTCCTGCTTTTCTGCTTATGTTTCAACTTCACACTTCACATACGCTGTATGGAGCATACGTAGAATTTTCTTAATTCCTATTACTGAACCTCCTCAGTTGGTCTGTGTGCGATGGCAGGAAAGGGTGCGATAAGTATGTTAGTGTGCAATCACCTTTGAGTTATTATACGTCTAGAGCTGATAATTCCATGATAACACAACCTTTCAGCTTAGTTATCATATATTTCAGGTTGATTGTTTGACAGTAACATAATCTATATTGAAAAGAGAGCAGCTATGTAGTGTCATTCAAAGGTACTGGACTGACAAAGCTAAGTTTTTTTTTCTGCCCTGGAAGCTCACACAGCACAAGTTTTACCATCCATGCAGATATCTCTGCCAACCCCAGTCTAATCTGTTATTTCTAAAATGAAATAAAATAGGTATTTTCTCATTTATAACCATTTATCTGTCACTAGTGAAATTCTTGATCATGGATGCTAATTTCAAAACAATAGCTGATCATGGTAGGGCTGGACTGTGTGGGTTGCACCCTGTGACTGATATTTTCAGAGTCAAATGGCCTTAGAAGAATTGCCATAGTTTAACTTAGTGTTTTTGGGAGATCATGTAATCAGTAATGAGCAAATTGTTCTCTGTACAGCAAGTGTGAGGAGTACTCTTTCTTACTTTTCCTCTTGATAGTGTTGATGCTGGAGACCATAACGTATCTGTACATTGAATGTGTAAATAATGGTCTTCCTTGTCTTCTTTCATTTCAAGGGCTGCAAATACAGTATGCAACAGTACTCAAATATTTTTATCTTCAAGTTCAGTCTAGTGTACTACTGCATATAGATTCTCAGCTGAAGGATAAATTCAAAATTAAATGTATCTGTTCAGCTGTGTGAACTTTGACTGCACAGGACACAGTTACATACAGCAGTAATAAAAGTACCACTAAGTGGTATTTTATTTATAGTTATTGAATTCTTCATTGTTTATTTGTAACAGGAGTGCCAAGGTATGATTTCCAAATCCCTGAACACTGAAAGCTAGGGTTATTCAGTGTAGTCAGTGGAACTTTCTATTTCTTGTTTTTGTAAGTGTATGCTTTATTCACACAAAGAAAAGATGTATGTGTTAAAGGCCAGGCCTACTCCATCCAATCTTAGAAGACTTGAGTGTATAAAATAGAAATCCAGCACTGTCTAATGAAAAAGAGATAGCATACCTAAAATTAGTCTCTTAGTCTATCTCTTTTCAGTATCTACGAGATTTCTGCTTTTAGCACAGGCACTTAGAGAAGATGTCCCCATTTAAAGCTTGGTGAACTCAAACATCAGTGCTTGGCATCATTTGTGATAACTGATGCAAAAAAAAAAAAGGCGTTGGAATAAGAATTTCAATAAATTAAGATGATGATAATTAATAGCTTACCTAAAAAAGAGTTATTTTCCAACTCAAGAAATCAAAGTGACGGACCATAGGGGTCAAAACTATATTTGCTTGCCTCAATACATTCCTTAAGCCAAAAAGAGGACACGAAAGACTTATATTTCATGGCATATTGGAAGATGTTTAAAAATGGGGCTTCTCAAACTTTTTTGTTTGTTCTCCAGTTTCAGGTAAAATAATAAACTCTCCACAAGCCTTATTTTTTGCCAACTTTCTTCTCTCACTTTCTGGCCAGTGGGTGGATATTTGTAACATATTATTCTTGCTGATGGGAGGACCTATTCTCTTTTTCTATCTTGAGAAATGCTGTCTTAACAGGTCAAAATGTAAAAAGTGTAAAGGAACTGTAATGGTAATATTGCAACTATTTTTTTCCAAATATTGTTTGAAACAGCTAAGTAATCAGGAAAGGCTAGATTCTAAGGCTGCTAGAGTGCTGCAAATGTGAGTTAGCTTCAAGAACATAGCAATACTTCATTAAATTTTAATTCACATATTACCCCGTTAAGTGCTAGAAGACATTCCGTCTTTGCATTCTACTTGCAGAAAGAAGCTCTTGAGTGTTTAACAAAGCTAAAAGCCAAGCTAGTTTCTTCCTCATTTTGGTCCTGTGCATTAAAGAGAGATGTTAAGCAACACCACATTACTTCCCACAAAGTACGTGGCATGCTATGTTCCTGGTCTGTATATTCAGACTTGAGTGACATTCTTATTACTGTTTCAGTTTTGGTTTGGTTTGGCTTTTTTGTTATTTTGGTTTTGGTTTATTTTGGTTGGGTTTTGTTCTCTTATGGGCTTACTTTTGTGTTGCTCATGTGGTGGTGGTGGTGGTTTTTTTGAGTAAGTCTTGTTCCTCCAATTCACTTTCAGTTTACCAAATACCTCAGTGTAAAAAGTGGTGCTGACTGGAGATACTGATGGTTTACAAGGAATTAAATTCTGTATAATGGCTATGTCTGGTGTATAAGGTATATATTCTCACCCTCTGCATACTGGAAGGTCTTAATTATAGAAACGCATTCGTAACTTGTCAGAAAGGTTATCTGATGATCATCAAAATTCTTGACGTAGTCAGAAAGAAATTTGCAAATATTTATGAATCTATTTATTATATTGGTTTCATTCTTTTGTAGAAAAAAAAACCCAAATAGTTGTATTATTCTTATACCAATTTAAAAGAGGTTTCGTGATGAGCACCCAGGTAATGTGGCACAGTTTAGCATGACCATGATATTTAGCAGCTCACATCATAAAATATGACAATACCTCCACTTTCTAATAAGCTTTTAACAAGTTTAGAAGCAAGCAAATTTTAAAAACATTCACTTTGAAATATCTTACATTCAGCAGTTATAGTGGAGCCACTAATTTTCTCTTGTTTAGTATACACCTTGCTAAAAAGTTTACCTGTTTTTTAGCTACCAACATTTCTGGATGAAAATGCATACCTGAAATAGTAATGTTTGGATTTACTGGTTTCAATGTGTGTGATTGATTGTATAGTGCAATAGAAAACATCCGTGTTTTATCTTTTTGTGTCACACAAAATTTTCCAAGTACAAGCACATAACCTTTAAGAAAATATGCATCATCACTGTTAAAATTTCCCTCAGCGCACTATTTCTGTGTTACTGATAATTCATTTACCCTCCAGAAGTCAGCTCTAGTTTCTGATGTTAGATGCATATTCAAATATATTGACTCAAGTAGGTGATCCCTGAATTTTGAGTAGCTATCATGCAAAATGATGGCAAAATTTCAGATTTGAAAAATCATGGCAGTCAAGTTAAGCTCCCGACTACTGGAAAAAGGGAAATATAACCCCATTTTTAAGAAGAGGAAAATGGATGACCCTGGGAACTTCAGACCAGTCAGTCTCACCTCTGTGCCTGGCAAAATCTTGGAGCAGATTCTCCTGGAAGGCATGCTAAGGCACATGAAAAACCACAAGGTGCTTGGTGACAGCCAGCATGGCTTCACTAAGGGGAAATCCTGCCTGACCAATTTGGTGACCTTCTACAATGGGGCCATGGAACTGGTGAACAGGGGTAGAGCAGTTGATGTCATCTACCTGGACTTGTGCAAAGCATTCGACACTGTCCCACATGACATCCTTGTTTCTAAATTGGAGAGACATCAATTTGATAGTGGACCAGTCGGTAGATAAAGAATTGTCTGGATGGCCGCGTGCAAAGAGTTGTTCTCAATGGCTCAATGTCCAGCTGGAGAACAGCAACGAGTGGTGTTCCTCAGGGATCGGTGTTGGGACTAGTCTAGTTCACCATTGTTGTTGGCGACATGGACAGTGGGATTGAGCACGCCCTCAGCAAGTTGCTGATGACACCAAGCTGTGTGGTTCAGTTGATACGCTGGAGGGAAGGAATGCCATCCAGATGGACCTTGACATGCTTGTGAGGTGGGCTGATGCCAACCTGATGAAGTTTAACCATGCCAAACGCAAGGCCCTACACCTCTGTCAGAGCAATTCCAGGCAGAGCTACAGCCTGGACAGAGAAGAGATTCAGAGCAACCCTGTGAAGAAAGACTTGGGGGTGTTGGCTGATGTGAAAATGAACATGAGCTGGAAGTGTGCGCTCACAGCTCAGAAAGCCAATTGTATCCTGGGCTGCACCAAAAGGAGTGTGACCAGCAGGTTGAAGGAGGTGATCCTGCCCCTCTACTCTGCTCTCATGAGACCTCACTTGGAATACTGTGTACAGTTCTGGTGTCCTCAACATAAAAAGGACATGCAACTTTCGGAACAAGTCCAGAGGAGGGCCACAAGGATGATCATGGGAATGGAGCACCTCCCCTATGAAGATAGGCTGAGAAAGTTGGGGCAGTTGAGCCTGGAGAAGAGAAGGCTGAGTGGAGACCTCATAGCAGCCTTCCAGTATCTGAAGAGGGGCTATAGGGATGCTGGGGAGGGACTCTTCATTATGGACTGCAGTGATAGGACAAGGGGTAATGGGTTCAAACTTAACATGGGAAGTTTAGATTGGATATGAGGAAGAAATTCTTCACTGTAAGGGTGGTGAGGCACTGAATGTGTTGCCCAGGGAAGTTGTGAATGCTCCATTGCTGGCAGTGTTCAAGACCAGGTTGGACATAGCCTTGGGTGGTATGGTTTAGTGTGAAGTGTCCCTGCGCATGGCAGCGGGGTTGGAACTAGATGGTGTTAAGGTCCTTTCCAGCCCTAACTTTTCAATGAGTCTATGATTCTATGATTCTAAAATGCAAAGCTGTGTTGGTCTCTGGAAATGCTATTTTGCCAAAAATATACAGTCATGTCTGGCAACATAATCAGCAAGTAGAGAGAAATGAATACTTGAAGGCAATTCAAATGACAGAGTAGTTATAGGAAGGAAGAAAATTTTGTCAAAAGTGAAAAGATTTTCTTGGAAAAAAAGTATGGCTCTAAACATAACTCTCTTTAACCAGAATAAACTGTGTTAAAAGTTTGCACTGAATGCTAAGCCAGCTATTAGGACAGCAGATGAAACAAAATAAAAGCATTTCATGTCTTGATTGTTTCTGCTTCTTTTTCTTATAACTGGCTCTTGGCATCCTCAGTTATAGTGATGGTGAGTATGCTGTTTAGTTCCAAAGTTCTTTTCAATGAAAGGAAATTAAGGAATCCCACTGTTTTGTAGTAAACTAGGCATCCCTCCTACCTACTTGTGGAAAAAGGGAATTTTGTGACAATTTCCTTTTCCTCTTTGGATGGGATCTAGAAAGTCTGGTCATCTTGGAAGATGGTTATTGTAGGTCCTTCTGCTCTTCTCAGACATAGTAATGATGTACTATATCTTTAAATGTTTTTGGTATGAGGTTGTGAACCATTTTCTCAAATATATTCTCACATCTGAGAGCCTAAGACATTGATTAGTAATGTGTTACTTCTCTTCTCATGGTTTGCCCCTTAGATGTTTTCTTCCCTTGTGTCATGGATGTTTCACAGTGCTGGGGGAGAAGGAATTAATAAGTTTTTCTGTTATACCAAATAAATCATCAATTTCCTTTGTCTTAATAAACAGGTTGCTTAGACACTCCGTTTTACCATTCATAATCTCTGATTTCTTTTGCAAGGGAGGGAGGAACCTGGCCTTTGCAGGTGTGACAGAGAATAAACTCAACTGACTGCATAGCCAACTTCTTGTCAGGAAATTAATTGATCCTCTTGCAGCCATAACTTCTGCTCTAAGACAATATTGAAATATGACTTTCTTATGGCTTATCAGAAATTTATCAGACAAAAGCAACATTAGGTGGAAACTGAGTAGAAACTATAATTACTTATCTGGCAATTATGTAGAAAAACAGGTTATAAATTTTCCAGTTTTATTGATATACAGGAAAATAGTAAATGGATAAAATAATTTTACACTGACATTTGTTGGTTTAAGAAAACATACTTTTCTTTGTCTTTTTTTTTTTTTTTTTCCTACATAAGAACCATAAACAACTTCTTTCTTTCCTCAGGTCTCTCCTTAAAATACTTTTCTTCCTTAAAACCTTACAGAAAATACCTAGCTAATGCAATTGTTTCTAATGGAAGGCAGAATGTTATGTCCTTCTTGCGTCATGGCTCATGCTCATTCTCTGAATAAACATGTACTTTTTCATTGATGTTGGTTTCAGCTGTCATTCTGTGTCCTAATAGCTTATTATTCCCTCTGTTGTACTGAATCCAAAGTCTCTTTATAAGCTACTCAAGCGTAAGTCTTTTTTTCCTCTATAGAGGAGCATCATCTTCCCTAATATGAGTAAATTAACTCCTGATGATTTAGCTTGATGATTTAGCTTAACAAGAAGAAAAAGTTATTACCTTCATGTTATTTTTTCCTTTGAAAAGACTGAAAAGGAGGCAAAATACTTATGCAAAACAAGTGGTTCTATGATATTTTCCCCTGTATGCATAAATATGAGTTAGATACTTAATAACTGTATCAAGGTCTCTGTCTGCATAAAACATTAGTGCTATTAGGTTTTTCCACTGAAGTAATAAAAAACCCCATGACATATTTGGGGATTGTTTAGGTAACTTACTCACCTTGGGAAAGTAAAAGGACAGTTGTGACAGAAATAGTGTCTCTTTTTAAAATTCTGTAGTTTCTTCTTTTCACATGTTG
>JAOEHX010043155.1:31208-45968 GCA_025448015.1 Bolborhynchus lineola
TACTTGAATAGAAAGTTCCTCAGTGCCTTTATTTGATTTAGGGGCTTAATGGGTTTTCTGCTTTTTCTCGTTCTTCACTTTGTTGAAGTACACTGCACTTTGGGCCTGTATGAAGGTATCAAACGTCAGGTAGTCTTAAAATATAAATTTTCATGGTGATTGCTTTGAGTATAGTAAATCTGATAAAAGGTAAGTAAATCTGATCAAAGTTCAGAGATTGCAAAAATGACCAATACAAATAATGTCCTGCTAACAATTTCAACTTGCTTGACTGTCCTCATTAAAAAGACTCTATGCAGATACTTCATTGTCAAACCTTGTAAAATTTTGTGGATCTTTCTGCTTCTGCAGAAACAATACTTTCTGAGGATTCAGATGCCTGCCTTGTGGTTTTTTTATTCATCTCACAACTGAACCAGCTTAACGATTCTCTATAACACTTGTAGAAACAAAACAGATTTTTTTTGATATTCTCTATGTTCATAGCTTCCATCATAATGTAATCTTTGAAGTTTCCAGCCATTCAAAGTCTCGTCCATCAGGACTTCTTGAATTTTTTTTCCACTTTGTATTGACAGAAACTATTGCACAAAAGGGCAGTCAGTCTTTAAAAGCCAAAAATTAAGCCCAATGTGGTTACCTTGTGTGTTGGGTTAGCACTGCTCAGTAGGCAAACACCTATCTAGTCACTCAGTTCTACCCATCACAGAATGATGGACAAAATTTAGAGAGCAGTAATGAAAAAACTCATGGCTAAGTTTTTCCTAGCTTTAATCATATTTTATTCAGCAATTAGGACCAATTGGATTGTTATGTGAATCAAGACGTTGATTTCATGGTGAGTTCTCAATTCCCATCCCATCTATGTGTCGACTTCTTCCTTGGCTGTTGTTTATTTGCAAAAGAAGGCTATGCTGCTTACAGCTGACAAAAATGACCAGTTTCACCTATGGAAATGAAGATTTTAAAGCAAGTGTAAAGTAAATGCCCACTCTCACTTTTAATCTTTGTTTTTCAAATAGGTTGCATGTAGTTACACACAAAAAATGCTCTTCAATTAAAAATCCTTTTTTAACATAACTATTTTAATATGCTCACAGGTCACTGGATATTCAAGTTCTTCTTTATCAAAAATCAAGGATTACTTTTTTAATTGCTTTTGAAATGTTTATCCAGTGCAGTTCCAAAACACTAATCTGAAAGAAGTGGATACTAAACTCCTCTCCTATAAGATGGAAGATAAGCTTATTTTATATTTGCTTATAAGGGATTTACACAGTTAGTGTTTACTGAAGTTTATGAAAACAAAATATCTCTCCATAAAAACATGACACTATATTCAGTTTTGAACTTGGAAAACTGCCGTGCTGTGCAAAATGCAATGTGAGTAGGAACTTTTTCTACCCAAGTTTTTTTTCCAAAATGAAAAAAATATTCCATCAATCTCATGAAGTCACTCATGACTGGGCCTTTTTGTCACTGTACCAGAGAAAAAGCTATTACTGGGTTTTAGGTATGAAGATTGCATAAGAATTGCAAGAGGACTATAGCTTTAACTGCACAGGAAATCCATACTTATAATAGAAGGCATGGGGCCCTTCATCTTGAAGGGTGACAGTTGCATCAATAGCAAGAAGGGATGCAGCTAAAATGTGAGGAGCAGTTAGTGTCTGCACCTCAGATCGAGATTAAGGTCTTTCTGAGAGGTAGTTACTGAATCACAGAACAACAGATTGACATCTTGCTCCAGAACCAAGTTGTCTCACTGATTCTCTAGCTTGAAACTTCTGTTTGTTGGACCTATTACAGAGGGCTAAAGAAACCTTGTGTTCTTTAAACCAGTATAGAGGGGTTTTGTTCTTGAAATTCTCCAAAGAATACTGTTTTGCTCAGGACAAACATAATTTTCTGTAGGGAAGTAACTGAGGATGTCATTTATAAGTTTAGCCATTCTGAAGTGTCCACATTTTCTATATATTATCATGGAATCACAGAATAGTTAGAGTTGGAAAGGACTTTAAGATAATCTAGCTCCAACCCCCCTGCCATGAGAAGGGATACCTCCCACTAAACCACGTCACCCAAGACTCTATCTAACCCAGCCTCGAAGACCACCAGGGATGGAGCATTCACAACTTCCCTGAGCAACCCATTCCAGGTTCCCACACCACTCCCACAGTAAAGAACTTCTTCCTATATGTAATATAAACTTCCCATGTTTAAGTTTTAACCCATTACCACTTGTCCTATCACTGCAGTCCATAATGAAGAGTCCCTCCCCAGCATCCTTATAGGCCCTCTTCAGATATTGGAAGGCTGCTATGAGGTCTCCATGCAGCCTTCTCTTCTTCAGGCTCAACTGCCCCAACTTTCTCAGTCAGTCTTCATACAGAAGATGCTCCAGTCCCCTCGTCATCTTTGTGGCCCTCCTCTGGACTTGTTCCAACAGTTCCATGTCCTTTTTATGTTGAGGACACCAGAACTTCACACAGTGCTTCAAGTGATGTCTCATGAGAGCAGAGTAGAGGGGCAGGATCACCTCCTTCAACCTGCTGGTCATGTTCCTTTTGATGCAGCCCAGGATACAGTTGGCTTTCTGGGCTGCAAGCGCACGCTGCCAGCTCATGTTAAGTTTTTCATTGACCAACATAGAGTCATAGAAAGGCCTGAGTTGGAAAGGACCTTAAAGGTCATCCAGTTCCATCCCCCCTGCCATGGGCAGGGACACCATCCACTAGACCAGATTCCTCAAACCCCTGTCCAACCTCGCCTTGACCACTTCCAGGGATAGGACAGCCACGGGTTCTTTAGGCAACCTCTGACAGTGACCACCCCCACCGTAAAGAATTTCTTCCTAATGTCTAATCTAAATCTAGTCTTTCAATTTAAAACCATTCTCTCTTGCCCTGTCACTACACACCCTCTCCAGATGAAGCTCAACAAGAACTGGCAGTGTGTGCATGCATCCCAGAAAGCCAACCATATGCTGCACCAAAAGAAGCATGACCAGCAGGTCAAGGGAGAAGATTCTTGCCCTCTACTCCGCTCTTGTGAAACCTCCACCTGGAGTACTGCATCCAGCTCTGTGGCCTCCAGCACAAGAGGGATGTGGACCTGTTCAAATAAATCCAGAGGAGGGCCATGAAGATGATCAGAGGGCTGAAGCACCTCTCCTATGGAAGCAGGCTGCGAGAGTTGGGCCTGTTCAATCTATCATGAACCCATTCACAGGCTCACCAGGCTTCACAGATGAAAGGTCACCTGACTGTGTAGCCTCTGCAGCCTTAAAAGTTCAGCTGTGTCAGAGGAAGAAGGAAGCCTCAGCATTTCTGTGGGAAATGTGTGAATTTCCTGACTAACCCTGTTGCAGATGTAAGCCCTGATCCTGCACCAAATTACACATTGAGTACTAGACCTTTTGGAAAACAGAGTACTGCAAGACCAAAAATGAATTCCCAAATAGGGTTTGTCTCTTAGTTGTTTCTTGAACATATCCAGGGTCTTCTTCGCAGGGCTGCTCTGAAACTCTTCTCTGTCCAACCTGTAGCTGTGAATGCAGATTGCATTTTGTGGTGCAAAAGCTAGAAGTTTGTAAAGGTTCACCTACTGAGAATAGCTACTGAATTCATACCTGTTTTGAAAAAGTGTTTTCCTTGAAAGGTTTCTGTAAGGGTTTTTTTTCTTCTAAAAGAATAAAAGTTTCATTAACTATTCTATGATTCTATAATTCTATGATAAGTATACAAATAGCCACAGCTTGATGAAGCTGCCCAATTTAACCACCTTTTCCATCAGTGGTCCTCTTGGCTTCCAGAGATAGCTTTGAACCAGGTTTTTTTCCACATGAGGTATGAGTTCTCTGAGTGCTGAATTATTGAATAGAAAGCCGTCAAGATACCCTTTTCTTCCTATATTTCAGGGTGACCTTACCAATTTGTTTGCATGAACACAAAGAATATGGTCCATAGCTGAGAATATTGAATTGAGGTAGCTGTTTTCTTCCATGCTATTATCAAATTCTCTCTGACAGTGTTGATCATACTAATTTCCATTGATGGACATTATTGTTGAGTTCACTCACAGCTTCCCGGCTTCCATAAATCTCATTTTTAGTGTTTGACCTTTCTCAAAGCATCATTGATATTGCATGGATTCCTGAACTTGAAACTGTATATTTTACTAGGCTAGTCTGGTAAAGCTGAGTCCAGTGTCTGCTGGAGGCTGAGACTTTTTTGGATGCTAAATGGAAGACATAAAATCAGAGATTCTCAATATGATGACAGAATGGGAGAAATTAAACAGAAAAGTAAAAATTCCAGTATTAACTTAATGACTCTTGAATTCAGTGGGATTATAAACAGACGCCTTTATAGAACAGGTGATCAATTTTGCAAAAATATCTTGTCTGCACTAAAGATGAGGGAGTTCTATAAGCACAAAAAACTGCACCATGTGAAAACTGATTATTTCACTTACAGAATGTACCTAAGACTGTGGATGTTCCACTTGAAGATTCCAGCACAACATGTCATTCACCTACAATGCTCTGCTGGCTGCAAAAGTCAGAATCAAATTTGTGTTCTAATAGCATTTTCAGTGTAAGTTTTCCCATTAAATGCAAACAATACAATTATAGCTGATGGACATGTCTTTTCATTCTTTGCAGTGCTTCCTTCCCACAAATCTTGATTCTTTATTGTGCATTTGCACTAATTTATGGAGGTTAATGAAATTTAGACTTCAGTGATAAAAGTTATTACAAAAGTGTTTTTAAAATGTTCCCTGTACTTTTTATCAGAAAGGCAGATCAAGGATACTCTTTTTTTACTTCCAGGAATACATATAGTTTCATAAAGAAAACATCTGACCTCTTCAAAGGAAATGTTTTTCTCGATGAATAAGGATTATTTTTTTTTCCTCTGTCAGAGCAATTAATGCTGATAGTAATATGCTACCAAATCATTCCCACTTGGATGTTAGTGAAATTGCAAATTCGCACATGGCGTGCTTGAAAATGTTGTGAATTATCTCTGCAATTGTCTCTGCCCTCTGTTTTGGCTTTCTGTTCCTATTTTATTTCTCAAAGCCAAAAGAAAAGACTTGAACGGCCTAATTTATGTCAAGAATGAGAGAACTTGTGATTCATAGAGTGCAGTATGAAATGTCATTCATCATTAATGTGATGAAGATAAACGCTGCTGGCCACAAAAATGAGCCTTATGAAGATGGCTGTAGCTTGCAGGAAAAAGGAATGTTCATTCATCTTGATGGAATATAATAATCTGAGGATTCAGGAAGAAATTAGGCATTGGGTGCACCCCTTTAAATTTATTTTAAAGACGGGTTTGGGCTGTTAGCATCTTTCAAGGTCTATAAAAGCCTTTTAAGAAAAGGAAATCTGTAGTCAGTGTCTTCTTTAAATTGCTGTATTGGGGATTTTCCCTGGAAGAGAATTGTCAGAAAAAATTAAACAGTTAAGTGCTACTTCTTTGAAAGAGGAAAGTAAACATTTTAATAAGTTGTGTGCGTGGATGTGCATTTTGAAAAGCATGCCACAAGTTACAGAGATCATGCCTGTACACGTTTTGTACACTTAGTCTACATATGTGACACGGTCAGTTCACAGATTTTTGGGCATTTGCATGAGATCAGTCACTTGCTAGTTCAGAATTAAAGGAATCTGCATGTGAGAGCATGTTTGCCTCCTGACACAGCTACAGAGGGTTCAGACAAACATTACTTTCTAGACTAATGGCAGGGAACTGGAAATCAATGTGAATAGAAAACTGAAGACAGGCTTTAGCTCTCAAATTCTTTGAAAGGACATAGATACTATAAAATAGTATTTTGATATCCATTCTTCATTTTCTTTGGCACTGTTAAAATGTTTGTGTCCTTAAAACAGCTCTTTCACTGAGTTAGCATTTGTTTGATGCGGGCTGAGCTGGACTGGGTTAGTTAAATGCAGTTTCTGTCACTACCATTAAATTTCCATGCCAATGACTAAATACTCATATTAATCACTATGACTTTTTTTTTAGATATTTCTAGTTTATTTTCTTTAAATTAAAATCACTAGCCTTTGCCTGGAAAGTTAATTGCTGTATTTGTTTTTCTTATTTGCAAGTAAGTATGGGCATCTCTTACAGAAATGACAGAATTGGAACTTTTTTAATTCTTTTAAGATATTTAGTTTGAAGCAAAATTTGCAAGTTGGGTCATGACTCACTCAATTTTTCACACTCAATTGTACAATATGTTCAGTTGTTGAAAGTAAGGATATTATCTATAGCTGTGCAATACAAATTTAGAGTTAGCTAATTTCTGTTTATTGTGAACTTAATCTCCTTTGAGAGACAGGAAAGAGGCATGGGCATACTTGTTTTTTCAAATGTATTAAATTCTAAAAGATTGTGAGGTCTTTTATTAAAGTTTTCACAGCATTTAGCAGTGATTCATTTACCTTGCTTTTTAAACAAATCTCATTGCCATTTCTGGATAAACAGTACTTCAATAAAGCTAGCTAGTTAGCCTGGAATTAATTTAGTAAATACTTGATTCTGAGATAAAATAGCTATAAAAATACTTTAAAATATATTTAAGGCTTGTAAAACATGTAATAAAATATTCTATATGTTTTGAAAAGTACATAATTAAAATTTTGCATGAATACTTGCCTTTTTGACAAAGAATCATTGAAGGCAATGCATACTGGGGTATAGAAGAATGCTTAATTTACAGGAGGATATCAGCTTCTTGAGAGGCACACAACAGCAACCTTACAAGTAAGCTGCAAAAGTTTTTTTAAAAAAGTTTAATATATTCTACATTGTCATTGCATGCCCAAATATTGTTCCCCTTAAATTCTTTACACTTTGCATTTTCTAATGTATTTCTACAAATTACTTAACAATTGCTAGTCCGCACTACTGATCAGAGGTAATATTTCCAAAGCACTGAGTATCTTTTTGTGGTTTCATACGCTTCACCTAGTAGAACACTTTTGTCACTTATTTGAAAGTCATAGGAACCTTAGAAGTTCCTGATAATCCCTATTTTTTGGCATAAATTTTGGAGTTACAACAACAACATATTGGCAATTAAATCATGTGAAGGATGATTATTAAAGGAAGTTTCTGTATTTGCAGCAATTCACAGAACAAAAACTAGTTTACAGATCCAAAAGTGAGTTGTGCAAGCATAGGCCACCAGGCATATTTTACATGTTTTCCTTAAGTCTTTTTCCATATTACATTGCTAATCTCAATGTTAAATATTAGCAAAGGAATTAGCCTATTAATCAGACTATTAGACCTATTTGGATGATGAAGGTTTTTTTTTTTTTTTTCTGGCAACAAATTAACCTTTTAATAAAATTAACTGAAAATTTATATAAATAAATTCTTTTATTAACAGTAGGCATTCTGCATGGAAAATATTTATCTTTACAAAAGTCCACAAAACATTCCATTACAAATAATTTGAAAAGCAGTTTTATATGTGAGCTTTCTACAGTCGTTCTCAGGTATGATGATGGTTACAAAGCATCAAACAAAGTAAACCATATAGCGCATGTGTGCCTGAAGGTATAGATTTTGTGGGGCAGAAAACTGCTCTCATGAATCTTGACTTCTAGCAAAATGGTAGTTCAGTGCTTAGTGCTGCCATTTATCAAGACTAAGGAACAGGAGATATATACTAGAAACTCCAAATTCAGAGGGCAGAAATGCTATTTATCCTGTAATAAAAGAAGGCAAGAGAAGCCCCTCTATGCATCTATTGCATTTCCTTCTGAACTAGCCCATTCTACTCAGTACTAATACAATAAAATAACATGAAAGATGTATGTAGATTCAAAGGGCAACTTCAGGTAAATCAAATTGTCCTCCTCCTAAGATATTATATTGGTTTTGTTATTAAAATATTCAAAGACTTTTTATAGTTGTAAAACAATGGATTTGTAATTCTTAGATAAAATTCTGCATAAGACTATAATTAAAAATTCATCATTAACACATTAGAGCACCTTCAGGTTCAAAAAGGTCAATTTAAGTTACTTTTAAAACACTTGTTTTCCCTGGAATACATTATAAATTGTTTATTTTTTTAAGTGAAAGAAGAGGAAAATTCCCTCTTTTCTACATTGTCTGAAAATAATTAGCTGAGAAAAAATAACGGTTCTCTTTTGAACAATCCCAAATCTATTTAATTCCTCCTGCTCTCCTTGTACCGCAACTGTAATGTGTCTGGTGTCCTGAAAGAAATAAAAGAGAAAGTACACATGTGCTGGATCTCTTAGTTTTTCTGATAAGGAGTGATAATATGTGTAGTAAAGTTCTACAAAAGGCTCTGAACCCTCTCTGCTTTGTGAAAGGGGCTCCTTACCAGGGTCAGCTTAACCTACTGCTGGGTAATGCTGAGTACTGGAGGATGGTAGCCAGCACAAGCTCCTCACCTGTAGGGTGTCACCTAGCCTCCAAATCCACCATCATCTCTTCACAAAGCAAGTCTGAATTTTGCTATGGAACAAATATTCATCAGAGGCTCTTTCTGTGAGAATACAGAAGACCACTCAGTGAGGATTTTAAAAGCAAAGCAAAATATGTTTGGTTTCTGAATTCATAATAGCTGTTGTGTGTCTGGTTAGTATCCGTCCTAAGCATTTTCAAGAAGGCAGGTATGAATGTACTGAAATCCTTACACATCCACATTGTTTTAAATCTTGATTGCATTAATATCATGTTTGTGTTCATTGGCTGTCATTTACAGAGCACCAGTATTCTAGAACAATTTGTACATATTATGCAATCTATACCCATGGTTGGCAGGCATGGCTTGACAACTGTTGCTATTCTAATTGTGTTAACAGCTGGGACATCATTTCCAGCCTTTCGTTAAACATGCAGCAATGTGGTTTACATCGCAAAATACTGCCTACATCAGTGACCTGATACTCCTTCACACCTTCTATTTCAGACTGTGTGTTAAAACAGAGGAAATGGGGTACTCTGCATCTTCTGGAATCAAACATGCTTCTACTGGAGGCATTTCCTCTTATTTAGGGACACAATTATTAAAGTAGGAGTCACAACTTCAAGTGGAGCCATAGCAGTTGTGAGAATGCTTGCAAGGTTGACAAAAAGTAACTTTAATGTCTGGTTTTGCTAATCTGGGGGAATAAAATTAAGAGGAGTAAAAAGCTGCAAAAGGACCAGTTTTGACAAGCAGTTGCCTGTGTAAATGGGGAGCAGAATAAAGGCCCCATAATTCAAGGAGAAATGGTAAACAACGTTCTGTGCCACCTAGACTTGCATGCCCATGAGGCCAGATTGGATCCACCCAAGGGTATTAAGGGAGATGATGGAAGCACTCACCAAACCACTTTCCATCATTTGTCAGCAGTCCTGCTAATCAGGAGATACCATTAAACTGGAGGTAAACACACCCATCTACAGGAAAGGCTGTAAGTTTGACCCTACTGCTGGGGAAGGCTAAGGAGCAGATCATATGTAGTGCCATCACACAGCATGTACAAGACAACCACGTGATCAGGCCCAGTCAACGTGTATTTATGAAAGGCAGGTCCTGCTTGACCAACCTGATGTCCTTCTATAACAAGGTGACCTGCTTAATGGAGGAGGGAAAGGCTGTAGATGTTATCTATCTAGACTTCAGTAAAGCCTTTGACAGTATTCTCCAGGAGAAACTGGCTGCTCATGGCGTAGACGGGTGTACTTTTCAGTGGGTAAAATCTGATTGGATGGGTGGTCTTAAAGAATGGCAGCAAAATGGAGTTAAATCCAGTTGGCCACTGGTCACCTGTGGTGTTCCTCATGGCTCAGTAGTGGGGCAAGTTCTATTTAATATCTTTAGCAATTATCTGGGCAAGGGGATTGAGTGCACCCTCCATAAGTTTGCAGATGACACCAAGTTGGGTGGGAGTGTTGCTCTGTTGAAGAGTAGGAAAGCTCTATAGAGAGAGATGGACAGGCTGAATCAATGGTCCAAAGCCAGCTGTATGAGATTCAACATGGCAAAGTGCCGTGTCCTGCTCTTGGGCCACAACAATCCCATGCAACAATGCAGGCTTGGGGGACAGTGGCTGGAAAGCTGCCCAGAAGAAAAGGACCTGGGGGTGTTGGCTAATAGACAGCTGAACATGAGCCAGTTTATTTCCAGGTGGCCAAGAGGGCCAGCTCCATCCTGGCCTTTATCAGAAATAATGTGGCCAGCAGGACCAGGGCAGTGGTCATCTCCCTGTACTTGGCACTGGTGAGGACATACCTGGAATACTGTGTTCAGTTCTGGGCCCCTCGCTGCAAGAAGGACACTGAGGTGCTGGAGTAGGTCCAAAGAAGGGCAACAAAGCTGGTGAAGGGTCAAGAGCACAAGTCTTATGATGAACAGCTGAGGTAACTGGGCAGATTGGGCTGGAGAAGAGGGAGACCTTATCACTCTCTACAACTGTCTGAAAGGAGGTTGTAGTAAGGTGGCTGTCTCTTCCCCCAGATAACAAGCAATAGGACAAGAGGAAGTGGCCTCAAGTTGCACCAGGGGAGGTTTTGGTTGAGCATAGAAAAAAATTCTTTCCTGAAAGGGTTGTCAAGCACTGGAAAAAGCTGCCCAGAGAAGTGGTGGAGTCACTGTTCCTGGAGGTATTTAAAAGAATTGTAGATGTGGTACTTAGGGACATAGTTTCCTGGTGGATTTAGCAGTGCTAGGTTAATGGTTGGATGTGATGATCTTAAAAGTCTTCTCTAATGTAAATGATTCTATGATATCTGAATGTCTCCACATTATTCCTCCTAATGCTTGTCCATACTTGCATGCTGCTTTTCAATTCTTCATCTTGGCTGATAAAACTGTAGATAGCACTTGAAATGGCTATAATAACAAAAATAAGATGTCTAATTATCAGGCTGTACTTCAGGAAAATCACAGGAAACATGTTCAGGCAAAATAAAAGACCTAGTTGTATCACCTCTAGTTATACTGGAATAGCTATACTGAAGAAAAACTTGTGTATACATATTTTTTTAACGATTTCAGATGTAGCAGGTTATTAGTTTCATAAACTTTTCAGTTTTGCTTTATGTTTATGGGAACTTTTGACCCCAAGTCTGAACTCTAGGAACATTCTGGGAGAAAAATGAGTTTGAATGTTGTGCCTTATCTTCAGGCTGTTAAATC
This sequence comes from Bolborhynchus lineola, assembly GCA_025448015.1. NCBI lineage: Eukaryota > Metazoa > Chordata > Aves > Psittaciformes > Psittacidae > Bolborhynchus > Bolborhynchus lineola. Next base: position 42,399 of record JAOEHX010043155.1, read on the forward strand.
ACTATTGCTATACATACTTCCTTGTCTATGAAGCAGTAAGTTCAGCTCCTCAGTGTGGAACTTAGTGAGTGGTTCAGTCTCCTTACACTTCTTCACGTGATGGAGGACAGACTACTGAGGAAAGGGAAGTCAATACAGAGTACAGTGTTGGGCTTCACACCAGGATTTTGAATTTCATGAAAAAACAAAACAAAACCCGCCAAAAAACCAACCCCCCCAAAAAAAAAAAACAAACCTCTGCTCTATTACCGTTGACTCCTGTCAGCCAAAGGATCAGTCCTAGAGGGAAGAGACTAAAGGACTGCTCTGAAGTTCAGGAATCCCCCTGTAACCACCGAAGATTAAGGTGGTGAGTGCTGTATTAACTGTCCAGCTCTCAAATCCCAGCCAGCTGTGATGGCAGATTTCCAGCATGGTGTGGAGGTAGAATTGCAGAAGACCTACCAGCTTCAGTCTGATTCGTTAAAAAGCATGGCATAGGAAACTATTTCATTATTGTTGATATTGTAACTAAGGACTAGGTGCTAGTTATTGCAGATTTACTAAAACTTTAGTTGTTATAGCAGATGCATTCTCTCATTTTGTTATTTCTTTTTGGGTGGATATTAAATTACTAGTTGATTTTTGAAGGCAGGAAGCTTATTTTAGTTTTACCTGATTGAACTCTGTAAGACGCAACATAGCCAGTTCTTCTAGAAATAACTTTGAAAAGAAAGAGAAATAAACTATACTTTTTACTTCCAAATCTTACTGAATTACTTGCTTATGATGTGAAAACAGAGGCAATGCTATTGACAAGATTATATCTGTTACAGCTGCACATCATACAGACAATATTAAGAACAATGCTGGACTTTTCATAGAATGGGTTTTCTCTTTTTGTTCCTTCTCTGTTTAATTTGTAACAACTTTTAGATAGTCCTCGAACTTGAAAAGGAGCTGTTTCAACTAGGTTTGTGATGGGAGACAGCAAAACTGAATAACTGTGAAGCAAATCTAAAAGTTATGTTACTCTTGCAAACAGAGATAAAAAGGATGAAACAAAAAATAATGCTCATTTCTGCAAGCTGATTTTCTTTGGTTAGGGAAGATTTAAATAAAATAAAATAAGATAGGTCTGGGGAGTTAGAGAGGAAAGTAGTTACATAATTTTTCATTTTAAAAAACTTCTAATAAGTTTATTTACTTTTAGTTGTTTGTTGGGTTTTTTTCCACTGAGAGTAAAATATTTTTTATCATGTCTGACTTTCTAGAATTTGTTTTCTTCTCTCTTTGTTTCCTAGTGTTCCTTAAAGTTTGTATCAGGGATACTTCCATGCAAAAGCTGTGAGGTCATCTTTATAAATATCAGGGATATTAAAAATTAGATTTTTTTGGGGGCAAAATTATTTAAAAGACCCCAAGAGATACGTTCACAAATATGAACCTACATTCAGATGATACATCTGCTGAGAATCGTGTGACAGAGGGTAGCATCAAATAGCAGGTTGAACTGTTTCCACAAGTAGTACAGTTACAAATCAATTTCAAATGAAATGAATTATTCTTAATGATTAGATAAACTGAGAACTCCTACTAGTCTGGTTATAAGCTTGTAGTTTTCCTCATTGTTAGCTATCATAAACCATGTGGCCACTGCTTATTTTTTATCCCAAGAACTAAATTTTCATTTTAGCATCAAACAAAAATACACAGAATTGAAATTGAGTTTCAGAAGACCCGTGCAGGTCTTGCTACGTCAATTCTGTGCCAGGATTTGTCTTTACACAAATTAGCTCCAGCAACCTCTGCAGAACAGCACTGCTTCTAATTGGGACTGTATTTTAATGAGATGTGAATATTTAAAATAAATTCTGACTGTCAGAGAGTTGAACTGAAGCATTTATCTGTATTCGTATGTTCTGGGGCTTATCTTGAATTCTTGTGATTCTAAATTTCTAAACTTCTCTGAAAGAAATGGTGAGCTTTTGTTCACGGGAAATGAACAGTCAAGGCCACAACTAAAGGACAAAAGATGTTGCCTATTACTTAACTAACTGATACCATTCCCATCCAGAACTATTATACTGAGAGAGTTCACAGAAATATCTAGCACTGTATGTGTATACATGTATTTATATGTATGTACATATGTGTATATATACGTGTGCACAGGGAATTTTCTTATTCATAGTCTGAAAGGTGGTTTCCTTTTCAAAATCTTCAATTAATATTAAAACATTAGTCCATGTAAGTCCAAATGTATGCAATCTCAGCTTTATTAAGGGATTCTGCTTAAAAAATATATCACCATTTGTTGTGACCAGAGTTGTATGAAGATTAAATACTTACTTGTGTAGAGTACAACTGGTAAATAAGCCTCCAAATCCTTTCATCTTTTATTCTAATATAAAATGAACTGAGCTAGTATTACACTGCATAGTTTTTACTGATGAACTCTTTCTGATAGTAAAAAATTGGGAAAAAAAAATATCTCCAGTTTCTGTTTCACTTCATTGTTACTTAGGAGAAATCAAAATGATTATGTCATTTTCCTGTGTGCTACCATACGACATACAAAGGAAAGACAAATCTTTTTATGGACTTTATATATGAAAATAATAAAGACAAAGCCCCAAAACGCAAACCCAAAAGCAAACAAACAAACAAACAGATCCGGAAAGAAAATGCAACTGGGACATGAATGCTATAGTAGAAATAACATTTCCAGTTAGGAAAGATGTAAATTCTTAGTGTAAATACTTCATGAAATTACTTTTCTCCTGATATAACATAATTAACAGGTCCCACTTACGTAGTGAGAATGAAGTTGTAATTATATCCTTGTAGCTTCACATCAGAAAGGACTGAACATATATCAAAATTATGTTAACATATTAGTCAGCAGTTCGGTTTCAAAGGACTATGGTTTTTCTAAAGCCCTGTTTCTCATTTTTATAAAACCACTGGATCTTAAAAGATGTATATTGGCAAGGTGCCATGCCTATTACTCATGATTTTGTACACCTCTTTTTATTTTTCTCTGCCTGTCTGCATGTGCTTTGGGTTTTTTACTATGCAATCTTTTTGAAACTGGAATCCTGGCAAATTTTATGTTAATTATCATAATTATAGCCACTTCTCATCAGAAATAAACAGTAAATAAAATTAATAGGCTTCATAGTGAGAAGTATTTGACCCATACACAGACCTTTCCTTACTAGCCACCAGACTCCACAATCAGAATATGGCACTGGATTTACAGAAAATATTAGAAATTTTATTAATCTGTATGGTGATTTAATTTGTTTTTATTCATTCACCTGAAAAACTGTCTATGAATACCACAAAAGTGTCAGCTCATTACATCAGACTGTCTCTATTTTCCTGTTTCTTAATTGCCCAGTATTGATGCTGTGCTTCAGAATTTTCTTCTCACAGCCTCTACATGGCCACTAGAAAATGACTTACACTTGCAAGTGTAAATCTTTACACATACTTCAGTTGTGCTAACTCGTTAAAGATTTCCTGAAGAGGGATTAAAAGAATAGTGAATATTTAAGGTTTGATTTTGGGGGGGCGGGGGGTTCG
>JAOEHX010043156.1:0-16028 GCA_025448015.1 Bolborhynchus lineola
CCTGAACTTCCCCTGGTTCAGTTTAAACCCATCACCCCTTCTCCTATCGCTCATGCCTCCCTTCAGCCCTTGTGCCTGGTGTTTCTGTCAGCAGCCTCAAGTGTCCCCTAATCCATAATAATGCCAATCACAGACTTGTGGATTAAAACCCACCCTGTCTGCCCATCACATCTGTGCTCAGCACACAATGCATGTGCTTACAACAGGTACCCTGAATTAAACCTATCCTTGAAGTCCTTTTCTGAGGCTTCTTCCTCACAAGCCATGACTTGATGTGCAAATGGGGACATCTGTGTTGCCAGCTCCTCAAGAGTGTGCTGACCTTTCAGTCCTGAAAGGAGCATCTTGATAAAATCACTAATTAATGACTGAGTTTGACTCATCTGTCCCAGATATGTGGATAAACAAAGCTGCTAAAGGTCTGGCTATTAAACAAGAGAGAAAGGGGTTTCTCTTCACAGAGCAAGCTTGGCTGTTCAAACACCTAGAATGGTGGTAATTGATTTATATTCAATTATTGGAGTGCAGGGAAGCAATTACAGCTGTTCTTTAAAGCCCGCTCCGCTGCCCAGTGTTACTATGCAAAAAGGGATTCTTTATTAGTTACCCACTGATGACAAATGGTGATAGAAGGGTGGAATTTCCCCTTTAGTTAGAATTCACACTCAGTTTTACCTGTCTGACCTTTGCTTTCTCTATAATAAAGACAACAGGGCTGTTTACTCCAGACCTAATGAATCAAGCTGATGAAACACCGACGGGGAGCAGACTGCTGGAACTGGGATGGGATTTGATCACACACTGGTGTTACTCAAGCGAGCTCTGTCACCCAGCCTGTATTCATATAGACAGCAGGCAGAACAGTGAATGGTATTTTCATCTATAACTCCTGCAGGTTGGTTTGGAAAACGGTTGTGATTTCCAGAGGTCTCACAAATGCACTTGGAGCCTCATTTCTAACTGTTGGAAGGAAAGAGCACCTTTGGGTCCTCATCTCTATATCCAAAGAAGCACTGCAGCTAGGTTAGGAGCTGAACTCATCAAACAGACATGGGACAAGAGGGAAGTGTTATGTATGTCGTACTAACAGAGGGTCCAGGAAGCTCTCAAGGGCACCCTGCAGTATTTTTTCAGCCTGAACCCATAGTAGAGACCAGAGTACACTCAGCATCGGCTCAAGCCATGATGTCTGGATGACTGCCTGCAGAAAGGTAAAGGATCATAGAATCACAGTGTGCTTTGTGTTGGAAGGGACCTTAAAGCTCACCCACTTCCACCCCCCTGCCATGGGCAGGGACACCTTCCACAGGAGCAGGGTGCTCCAAGCCCCTGTGTCCAACCCGGCCTTGAGCACTGACTGGGATGGGGCAGCCACAGCTTCTCTGGGCACCCTGTGCCAGCGCCTCAGCACCCTCACAGGGAAGAGCTTCTGCCTAATGTCTGATCTAAATCTCACCTCAGTCACTTTAAACTTGTTCTTTACCTTTACCTAGTGCAGAAGAGCTTGTATCGCCATCTGCAATTAAGGAAATGGTAAGAGACCAAATCTGGGCCACTGCTTCTCCTGTGCCACCACCTCCTGTCTCGGGCAGAATTCTTTATATCTGAGGGGTGCCTTGGCAACATCACATTACAAACCATTCACTGAGCTTTCAGGGCTGAGGAGGCACACACAGGTTAAAGCAGTAGGCCTGAGTCTTTTATAAAGCTGAACACAAGAAACAATCAGTAGCAATTATGTCCAGCCTCTACTCAAACAGAAAGCAATCTGTATTCCCCAGATGCAGCTACTAAAGTAGCATCCTCGTCACCCAGTATCTTGGGCTTAATTCACATCCAGTCTGCAAGCTATGGCTGAGTTGAAGCCCAGCCATTCCTGAGGTAATCAGTATGACTCCAAACCACCCTTGGAGACGGGCTTGGGCGCTGATCCCAGCCTGGAGTAACAGCAGCACAGGTACAGTTGGCTTCAGCACACACAGATAAGGGATGGCACTTACGGCAAAGAGGCAGGGTAGCAAAAGGGGACAGTCACCTCTCATGTAGCACAGCAGCATGAGACAGAATTTGTTCAGCAGAGCTGCAGGCTGAATAACAATTAGCTGCTAAGGCTGAGGCAGTCTGAAATGCCACCAGGAGACATCTTGACACATCGAACAGGCACTAACGGGAGCACCAGAGCCTGTTACCACAGAGCTCCAATCCTGTCCCTCCCATCATTATGGACCAGACCAGCATTGTCAGGGAATACCTGGAAGAAGCACTAGGTGAAGCATTCAGCTTTAGATACTTCTGGAAGGGTACCAGAGATCTCCTAAATGAGACATGATTCCCCCATCTCAGAGGAGGAGAGATGAGGGATCCTTTCAGAAATGCTGCATATTCATCCAATCCTACACCGGCCAATTGAAGCAATTAAAGATATTTTCCATGGACAGCAATGCAGTGATGATGAGTCTGTGATCCCTGGGCAACTGTGGGGCTGTGGGCTACAACCAGGCTAACCTTGGAAAATGTTGCTTTGACAGTATGTTTACGTTTGATAAGGGGGGGGGTCCAGAAAGCATAAAAGGCTGGTCTAGTGAAGAGGTTTCCTACCAGTGAGGGAGGGGAATTGGCAGGGATAATCAAGGTTACAGTGAGGGGCTGAAAAATATGATAACACAGAAAACAGAAGCTCTCCTATCACCCTTCAGAACATCTTTCAGCAATCCTCTGCCAAACTGCACCCGCACAGATCTGGGGAGAGGGGGCAACTGTAATCACAGAATCATAGACTGGTTTGTGTTGGAAGGGACCTTAAAGCTCACCCAGTTCCAACCCCCTGCCATGAGCAGGGACATAGACCATATCACCCAAGGCTCTGTCCAACCTGGCCTTGAACACCACCAGTGATGGAGCATTCACAACTTCCCTGGGCAGCCCATTCCAGTGCCTCACCGCCTGCACAGTAAAGAGTTTCTCATATCCATTCTAAACTTCCCCTGTTTAAGTTTGAGCCTGTTACTTCTTGTCCTATCACTACAGTCCCTAATGAAAAGTCCTTCCTCAGCATCCCTATAAGCCCCCTTCAGATACTGGAAGGTTGCTATGAGGTCTCCACACAGCCTTCTCTTCTCTAGGCTGAACAGCCCCAACTTTCTCATCAGATCTTCATATGGGAGGTGCTCCAGTCCCATGATCATCCACATGGCTCTAAATTTCAGTGGAGGATTTTATTGCCCAGTCTTGACCCATACTTTAAAATGGACAGTAAATAAAAGACAGCAAGATCATGGCTAGCTCCTTCACTGTAGATGATGTATCCTTATGTTCTACCTAACAGTAGTAGGGGCAAGGTGTTATATGAAGTAGTCACTGAGTCTTACTTTCTGTTTTCAATTCAGAAAATTTTCCAGCAGATCTGAATGTACAGTCCCTTGCTCAGATGGACTGGATCAGGGAAAAAAAGGAGTTGTTGCTGCCAGACTTGTGACTTTATTTGTAATACTTTAAAAAGAGCAATCCATTATCGACTACAGTCATAAGAAGGAGCTGAAAGAATTATCTGTTGGTTGAGGAGCTTCACTTTTTTTTTTTCTTTTTTTTAATGCAGGGTGTTTGGTATGAGATTGTTAGGCATTTTTAGATGAACACTGAACAGTGTAATCTGAGTGACTCAGTCTGCCACCATGCTTCATCCATCTCCTCATTTACACCAGCAAATACTGCTGCCCTCCTGTCTCACAGAATAAAAGGGAAGCACACAGATTCCTGTACTATTTACACAGAAAGTCAGAGGTGTGACAAGACCTTGGAACTGGCGTCCTGCCAGAGGAATGTTCCTCCCAGTGACCTAGAAGAAATGGCTCCACAGTACCCTTATCTATCACACTTCAGAAATAAAAGGACCAAATTAGAGGGCGACAAAGTAGCCCTGCAACTTGCAGGGTGGCGTAAGTGGTAGTAGCGGGTATTGTACACTGACTTGGCTTTCAGAAGCTATGGGATTCTTACCTTTTCTAATATTTAATACTAGTGGAAGTCAATGTCTAAGCAAAATGAGCTTTCCTACAGCAGAAGGTATCTGTTTCTTCCTGTACTGAATTTGGACCCACTGGTTGCATAAAAGTAAGTTTTAAGTAGCATTAAGCCTCCTCTAATGCCCATCTTCAGGTTCCCTTTTCAATAACTTTGATATTTTTTTTCACATTATTCCAGTTCCTTCTTTTCAGCTCTGCAGAATAGGTAGATTTGCTGTGAAATTTCAGGATGATACATTCAGCATCTTTGCAAATTAACTCTTTTGTGGAACTTGGCCTGTTTTTCCAGTTATAACTTTTATGACTTTAATACACTTTAAGTGCTACCATTGACTTGTTCATAATTCAGGCCAAAACCATCAGGGAAAGTGGAAGCTGCTTATTTAAGGCTTAGGTTGAGTCCCTAGTATCTTCCATTTCATGGAAGATGCTCAAGAAATACAAAGTTGTTGGTCTGATTCACAAAGGAGGAAGCTTTTCAGCTTAAGAATATACTAATTCGTAGCCAATTAAACCAAGCAATGCCTTTAAAGGCCTTGCCTTAAATTGTACATAAGCATCTCTTATGTACAACCTAAGAGCTGTATTACAAAGCATATGTAGTATATGTATATATGATGCCCACAATGCCTTATTGACAATGAAGATCTGGGTCCTTCACTGTCACTCTGGGCTTATTGAGCAGTACTTTATTTTAAACATGGGCCAACTGCAAACTGCAAGACTATTTGTGACATGTCTATTATTTTGAGTGAGTGTGTCAGAGTGTAATCCAGAAGGAGAGAGTGGTTTATGGGGATTGCAAAGAAAAAAAGGCTAAATATTTTGTAAAGACAAACGTTCTCCTATGTTAGCTATAAGAAACTGTACTTTCTCACAGTATCTTATTTAATCTCAATAAGAGGTGGCAGCGATAACATAATTCTATTTATCTTAATTTCATTTTTAATATGTTGTCTTAAACTTCCATTAAATCCAGAGGAGATAAACTTACTTAGTTCCTAAAGCTATAAATTACCATAGCAAGAGCCCTTTATCGTTTGAAGTTATAGTTTACATCTTAACTAATTTAAAAGAATTTCAGATGTAAATACGGATTTATAATCCAAGCACAGAGTGTGAGATGCCATTCCCAGTCAAAACTTGCAGCATTTGTTCATAATGGCAGAACTGAGTGGACAGAGTGGTGTAAAATATCTTCACTCTGTTTTACTAATTACTACATGGCTGCCAAAGATACAAGCAGAGAGATAGGACTTCAAGGGATGTGCTGGTGTTAGACTGCAGAGTCTCTTTCAGAAATTAGTGGACATGAAAGGAATGTGTTGTGAGCTCCTATCTACTGTTTATCTATGAGGGCCCAGCAGATAGTGAGCTTGACAGTGAAATTCTAGCCCTGAAACTGATGAAATGCCAAAGTTTCCTTAGTCCCTGGGACTGCTCGGTGTATCTTTTCTTGCTTCATAAGGGAGTGACTGGTATTTGAGCACTGATAACAGCAATCTTTCTGGTGGTGCAGAGTTAGAAAAGACATTCCACAAAAATAAACAGCAGAACAACTACAGGTTTTTTTTTTTTTTTTTTTTTTGTTCCTGCAAGTGGCAACCCATATAGGAGTCAAGTACATCAGTTTATTAAGCAGGGTAATGAATCCTATGCAGATCTAAGCATCCATTGCAGGACAAGTAAATTTCATTCATTTTGATATATGTGAAGCTAGAGGTGAGCATAAAAATGGATGGGAGGAAACTTGTTATAAAAACTTGCTATAAACTTACTAAAGCCATAAAACGAGTTCTTTTATATGCGGTTTTGCTTAGTTGTGTTTATAGAAAATTAACTACAAGCATACTCCAGCCCTTGTCACAGCTAAAACCAGACTCCAAGTAGCAAAATAAATCATGTTCTTTGCTATATGTAGGTACTGCAATTTAGGTATCCTTACTGCTCTTTCTTACACTCACTGAATATAAAGAAAAGGATTTTCTGCTGGGAACTGAAGTTTCTATTTAGTGTTTATCAATCAACTGTTTGTCCCCTCCCCCCCAGCATGGTACTATATATTATATTAACTTTTAATTATGAAGAAAAACAGAATAAATAAATATTTAAAACATGTTCAATCATGTGCAAGTAGGCAAGTAAGTAATGTTTAACTTTTGAGGTACATTTTATCTCATATATTTCAATTTCCTTGTCTGACAAAACGCAGTTTGTTTCCCAGGTAAACAAGTTTTTATACGTTTTAACCTGGACACATGAGCCTATAACATTGGCAATTTTCCTGGATACTCAGCTCAAGTCTGTAGCTTCCAGACATATTGAAAACCATTGGATGTACCTCAGAGGATCAGTCTTGATCATCCGTCTTCTAGCTGAGGAGGCACAACCTGTGGAGCAGTTCTCAGAACACCTCTTTCACACACATGTGTGCAATGGGTATAAACAGGCCATATAGTCCACTTTGCTAAACTGAATGTTGATAAATGCACTTAAACTAAATATGTGTTCTACCTGGAAAAACTGTCATCACTGACAGTGTGAAATAACAGGAAAGCTTCTACAGGTATGTCCCAAACAAAAACCAAAACAAAAATGTGGGCTCTCTGGAAAAAACCAGGAGAACTGGCTACCCTCAGTTTGGAGAAGGCTGAGATTCTCAATGACTCCTTTATCTCAGTCGTCACTAACGAATGCTCTGGCCATGCTGCTTAAGTCTCAGAAGGCAGATGTGGGACTGTGAGAATGAGTATCTTAGGCCCACTGTAGGAAAGGATCAAGTTCAAGATCATCTTATGAACTTGAATGTGCACAAGTCCATGAGACCATCAGGTCAAAGGAGGTGATCCTGCTCCTCTACTCTTCTCTCATGAGACCTCACTTGGAGTATTGTGTGCAGTTCTGGTGTCCTCAACATAAAAAGGACATGGAACTGTTGGAACAAGTCCAGAGGAGGGCCACGAGGATGATCGGGGGACTGAAGCACCTCCCGTATAAAGACGAGAAAGTTGTTCAGCCTGGAGAAGAGAAGGCTGCATGGAGACCTCATAGCAGCCTTCCAGTATCTGAAGAGGGTTTTGTAGGATGTTGGGAAGGGGCTCTTCATTAGGGACTGTAGTGAGAGGACAAGGGGTAGTGGGTTTAAATTTAAACAGGGGAAGTTTAGGCTAGATCTAAGGAGGAAGTTCTTTACTGTGAGGGTGGTGAGGCACTGGAGCAGGTTACCCAGGGAAGTGGTGAATGCTCCATCCTCAGCATTGCTCAAGGCTGGGTTGGACAGAGACTTGAATGACATGGTAGAGTGACAGGTGTCCCTGCCCATGGCAGGGGGCTGGAACTAGATGATCTTAAGATCCTTTCCAACCCTAACCATTCCATTATTCTACAATTCTATGATCTGTAGGCATTGTAAAACATATCTAGATTGATGATACAGACAACACTAAACCCATCAGTTCTGTATCTTAATGCTTTAAATTACCTAAAAATTCTTGATTAAAGTTTATGAGAAGTTACATTCTCATTTTTAACACCATTTATTTATTTCAAAGTGGTCCTGGAAACTTCTAGGTTGCTTTTATAGCCGTACATGTCTAATACTAAAGCATTCAGTAAGTTTATGTTTACTTGAAATATTTGGCATTGGTGGGTGTTTCAGCTTTTAATTATCTAATGCTGTCCTTGCCCATACCTTGGCAAATCAAACAAACAAATGCATTTCCATAGTAGAAGAATTACTGTAGAATAAATACTTTTAGTTAACTGCAATAGTTTAGTTAACTGAAAAATCACATATAGAGAATATTTTGTTGCAGAACAGGGCAGCATTTGACTTTATTGAGCAATGGCTGGAAGATACTGTGCTTTGTCAGTCTTTTCAATGTCCTTCCCTGGGATAGGATCCATTGTAATTCTTCCAATTTGTGTCTCAATTTCAGGTGTTTCAACACTATTTCTACAGCAAGCAATCAGTGGAATTAGACAGATAAGTGCTTTTGAAAGCCTACAGAGGGATTTTACATTCACCTAATTTAAGATTGGCACCTGTAGCTTTTTTTGAGGTGGATGCAATTTTAATCAAATAAATTTCAATTTTAAAAACAAAATTATGAAGTGAAGCAATTCAGCCTTACAAAGCAAACGATGTAATTCTCCTCTATTTTCACTTAATGATCCCTCTAGTAATAAAACAACTGCTTTCTGAACAAAACCAAAATGAATCCTGTTTAAACCAATCTTTTTTACTAAATACTATTCTAGGCAATGACAGCGCACACTATTATGCAGGAAAATATTTCTTTTGGCTGAATATATTAAAAATCAAGCAAATTTTATCTAATGTAAAAATCCTTCTCCATACTAATTTCATAGCACAGTATGTCTTTAGCTTAAGCGGAATTACATGAGTGTGAAAATGATTTGGACAAAGAAGCAAGAAATATTATGACATGCAAATATACATACATACATCTAGGTAGACTTATACATATAATGATACATGTGTTTATATATAACATATATAGGATACCCATACATACATCTATGCAGATACTTATTTTTTGTTGTTACAGCTGGAAGGGTTCACAGAGCCAGACAAATGTATGACCAATGGAATTTTTAGCAGCCAGAGATAATATTTCTTCAGATTATGAAACTTTCTTCAAATGCCTAAAAAATACGAGTTTATCAAAGTTATAAAAACCTTAATGACAGAAGAGCACCTTCAGAAAATATCTGTGCATTCATTGGCGAGCATTTATCACTTTCTGAGTAATGCAAAGCTTATCCGCTGGCAGACTCAACTATGTTTTCGTATGAAAAGCACAGCCCTAAAGCACTCACAATTTTCTTATGAGCTTTCCTCCCCCTCTTAACTGACCTGCAGGTGAAAATAACAGCAATCTATGACAATATGGGCTGTGATAAATTTAATACGCTGAAGTTTCTTATATTTTTTCTATCTGAAGCTGCATTTTTAAAGTAAAGTCACAGAAATTGTATTTCTAAAAAGAACGTCAGTATGTTTATATTCATAAACAAAATTGCTAGCATGCTTACTTTGCAATTTACATATATGACAAGTTTATTATTAAACAACAAACAGAGCTACAGATAATAAAATGTTGACCTGAAAGTTCTGTATGAAAATTACTGTTCTTTCAGAAAATGATGTTTATAGTAAATCCAAAATACAAATATACGAAACTCAGAGCCTTTGACCAAACTCAAGCTTTTCTTCCTGGTAGAATATTCTCAGTATTTAATACACCTGAGGATAAACCCGTGAGAGATTGATCTTTTCCTTTTCTAAATATAGTATTTCTTATGCATGTTAGTCAAACAGCAATATTACTTTAAATTTGCAAGTAAAGAGTTGTGTAAATCAGTTCACTTAGTAAATCCTACTTCTAAAACATAAAGTGCAGTGATTCTTCTGAAATGAATCTCCTTTATAGAAAAAGACATTTTGAATTGTGTTGTTTGATAGTATTTGAATATTCCACACCAATTTTAAACATTTCCCAAGCAGAAGTGAATTTCAAGAGGACAGAGATGAATAATTTCTGTACAGAAAAAACATATCCCAAATAATTCTTAATTTCCCTTGGTAATTTTTTTTACTTGCCATCTTTGAACATATAGTACCAAACCTGCCTGTTGCCTATACCATAGCTGATTGTGATCTCTCTTGTCCACAGTTTCTCCCTTGCAGCCCAGAAGGCTCATCAAGGGCGCAAGTAGTCATATTTTTAAGTGATGCAATGATAAATTAGCCAGCTAGATTGGTTTTGGTGTGAATTGACCTAAGCATGGACAGCACTTTCCTTCATACTCTTTCCACACTGGTTACATAGTTAGATTTAGCAGCTTCATGTTTTTCTGTTACCTGTGGTGTAGAAAGCAACTTCTGTTACTTTGTGAGAACTCCATGTTTTCATTTCAATTCAGAGACCTGTACTTAGTATTAGATATGGCATTAAGATATGTAATCTGGGAGATGCAAATGCTTTTCTAAGTCACTATTTCCACTGCCAGTGAAACTGAAGGTGTTCTGAAGAACAACATCTTTTGAGATGCTCACAACTTCGTCCTTCTGTTGAGCGCACTTGATACAACCTCTCTGACTTTCACACCTCTTAAGTAGTAAAAGCAATTCTGTACATGAATCAAATAAGAGAACTCATTTCTGCTAGGTCATTCCTTCTAGAAAGGTAACTGTCCAGACTGTCATTGCACTGTTGCATGCAAGAGCCTGATTCTGCAAATGGTCACAGCAGTATGGCAAGACCATTGCCTTTGCTACGACAGCCCTGCAGTCAACAACTGCTTGTGGTTGTGTCTTTGTTGGAGAATATTCCTAAGATAAAGAAACTGATAATTAAACTTTACATCTATTGAAAAAGGTAGAATGTGTCAAATGCAATGGGCAGAAGAGTACTGCTAGACGGAATTGCTGGAAAGGGGCAGACTAATCTGCCAGCCTCTCTAGTGCTCGTATTAGTTTTCGCTTCAGATTGGCACACAGTGTCTCAATGAATATAATCTCTGCTTTGGAAGAGCAAACTGTATCTTGATCCTCTTCTGTGCAAGGTGAACTACACTCTCAGCTTTAAAAGCTGCTTTGCCCATCTCCAGTCAGTGGAATATCAGGCAGCAAAAGGGACTGTGGGGACAAGGTCTGTCCTCACCTACCCCATAGCTACCTGGCTGCAGTAGTGAGGGAGGACGGAGGTAGTCTGACTTGCAGTGGGCAAGGCACCAAGACATGTAACTGAGCCATAACACAGCAAAGTGACACTGCCGCTTCAGAACTACCACGTGCTTCAGAAACCTCTTTCTCCTTAAAAAGAAATGAACGCAAAAGCAATGCCTTATGAGGCAGGCTAACATAGCAAAGAGAAGACACTTAAATCGAAGTCCCTCTACAGAGATGTGATTCCTTCTGAGAGTGTTTTGACCTTACCTTAAGATAAAGAGATAAAGTGACCTCTGGAGATGCATTTCCTTCTCTGTTTTCACTGTGTGTCTAAGTGACTGCTTTGGACTATTTGCTTGACTAAAATGAGTAACGTGAGGGGAGATGAACCCCACGTTTGCTGTTGAGTCAGGCTGAGGCTTCCAGTGTTTCTTCACCACCTTTATTGTCAGATTGTCATGTAAAAGCATTCCAGGGCACATTTTAGTATTATTTCTTTCTTATTGATTCATATGCCATGGGAGAACATGATTGAGGTTTATTACTCCCAGTAGCAGCAGCAGTAGACATGAAAATGATAATATATCCATTTTTTGAGGCAAGGAAAAGCTGCAGACAGCCAGCTATTTAAAATATTTCAAAAGACAATAATTCTCCTAGGCAACATTGAAATAGTCATAATTGCACAATATAGATTAGGTTTTAAGAAAACTAATCTTCAGTTCCCAAACCCTGAGACTGGAAAACTGTTTTTCCTTCCAGATTTGCACTAGTTATTAGAGGAAGATAAGAAAATATGAAGTAAAGTAAACATAATGAAATCTCAGGTTACAAGGAAGAGTAAAACCAAACAGATTCTTTAGAGAAGATGTCAGCTTTTTCTCACAGGAAAAATAGTTTGCGTTATAGCATACAACCTGAACGCTAGGGAAACTGGTGTAACACTGCCATCTCTGGCAGAGACATTCCGACTGAGTTCATTGCTTACAGTTGGTTACTGTCACAACCCTTGGCATTTTATTAAAGACCAGAGTTTTTCAGTCTAGCTGATTACTGGAGAATTTAATAATTTATTCTCAAAAATAAAGTAGTTGATTAACTTCAAGGTTGCTCTCAACTGTTTTTAGTTTGTTAATTTTCAAGCCACTTTCATTATTATTATTCTTAAAGGATAAAATTCACAATTTTTACCTTTTAAACTATTACCACTGGGATATGGTAAAGATTTTTGCTTTCTGCTTATTTCCTTGATTGTTTCCTCCATCATCTTAATTGATTAAAGCTATAAGACAAGGGAGACTTATGCATGTACAGGCACCACAGAAGTAAATAGGAGCCTAGGTGTCTTTCTGTGGGCAAAAAGTTAAACAAGCATGTGTGTTTGCAAAGACTAATGCTTTACCAGAACACATTTGTCAAAATTTCTTGTAGCAGAGTGAAGGAAATGCGAGATTACTGTCAGCAGACCTTCCCAACATGCCTCACAAATTAAGAAAACAGAGCATTGTACTTTCAGCATCAAGCTTTTTTTCTCCTTGAAGCTGGTAACAAACAGAACCTGTTGCTGTTTGGCTGTACTTGTTGAAAAGTAAAATATCTAGTGTCATCAGTATTTACTATTGGCCACTGAATAACATACCGCCATGAAAACAGAGCACCTGGCCACCTTCACTCACAGTAGATGAGACACAGTCCCCTGAATCATGCTCCAAGGATTGGTTAGTGTTTGCTTAGGTAGCCATTCCCAAAATGGCAAGATCTTTCTGCTGACCTTTTAACTGACTTGAAATAATTTTTTCTTCCACATGACTTCCAGCTTAAATTGTTTGTTTGATCACTTCTCTCATGCTTTAACCTTCAGGATTATTTTACTTCAGTGTATACATTTAAGGCTTTTGGCTGCCATTAGCAGATTTACATTAGAGAGAAGATTTAGAGGATTTTACCAATTTTTCCTGCTCTATTTTTCACCACTCCTTGACCCTAGACAGTATTTTAACACTAGAGAGGGTGGTGTATCTTCCTGTCCACAATCTTTTTCTTTCTCAGGCCATAGGCCCTCCAGTCACACATCAGCCCCTTCTAACCCTCTGCAGTATTGAATACCAGGGGCAAGAGCAAGCACACTGAAAAACAGTCCATCTCCTTTGTACTATTTAAAATTTCTTCCTTCACCTTCTCCTTACCTGCTTAAATTGCAAACTGCTGTTCTCAAATTTTCTCTGCTGTAAATAACTTCATGCATTCATCATATTAGTAAGAAATAAATAAAACCATTGCATTTGTAATAAAAAGGAGTACTGAATAACTTCCTAGAGATTTGATAAGGTAGAAATAGATGCTTTCCAACACCATAACTATGAAGTTATGGAATACGGGATTTGATTTTGTGGCTTTCATATCTAGGGGAAGAATTAGGATGGAAGAGGAATGGAATTTCCCTTGGCACTTCATGTCAGAGCTAACGAGTCCTCAGAAGCAGGATCTCTCTTAATGTTGGAAGAAAAATATTTAGTTACAATGGTAACTGTGTGGTGTGTGTTGTCTCATTTAGGCCCAGATATCTTGCATACTCTTGATGACAGGTGCGGGTTCAAGTTCATTTCGTCAGCAAGAGGTCAGCGATCACTATCCACTGGACTGATACTCATTAGCCTCGTTGTGTTTCCCTCAACTCCTTGTTGTCCCAGTCTTGTCAATAGTGATATCCTGGACTGGTTATGCGCCTGTTTTTCTAACAGCATGTCTTCATTCTTTTGCATTGCTCTTGGATTTTCTGCTTAAACTGTGACAGGACACTTGTCCTGTCTTCCTGGGAATGTTCAGTAAACCTTGAAGGAATTTGTTAGCTAAAGATGACCCAAACTCCTGTGTGATTAGTGTTCACTTACAGAGAGGCAAATGAATGGCCAAAACCCTGTTACTATTGGAATCAGTGGAAAAAGCCCACAGAAGCCTGACAGACAGGAGACAGTCAATTCACTGTTGCTAACCATGAGAATATTAAAGCTCCTGGAACAGCTCCAGGTCATGATGTGGGACATGGTACAGAGACAAGGCAGCACTGACTCAGGTGCCTCCTCACAAAGTCAGTACTGACAAACCCCAGCAGACCCTGCCTTCCCATGGCCACCTCCACAGCTCCCAAAGAATTGAGCAGTGGAGATGTAGCAGCAAAATAGGCCTTGAGCATCTCTGTGTCTGACTGCTCCTCCACCGGCAGTTTCTATCTAAGGTGAGATGATTTGCAGATTAAGGCACATACCTCCCATGTGGGTGGCCAGGCAACAGGGCTGGGTCCCAGAGAATGCCATTTTGTTGTGCAGTTTCTGCCCCTGTTCAGTGTCCTGCAGGATACTGTGCAGCCCAAGGGCAGGGTCCTGGATATAGTCTCACAGATATAGCTCCTACTTGAGCAAACCATTAGTGTTTACCACCCCATGGTCTCTTGATCTTTCCTTAATTGCTAACTTTTCATTTTTGGAGGTGTGTGTTCACTTCTTTCTCTGTCCCAGAGACTTTGACATAGTAAAGATTCCCTTGAAAACAGTGAAATGGACTCAGTCCACTTAACTCTCATTGTTTCTGAGTTTATGCAATACCTCATCACCACACTTATGGAACTGAAATTAGGCAGCAGTTATTGTTTGCATTATTACAGGCAGCCCACAGCTAAGGAGTCAGTATGTGGTAGCCCAAGTATGCATTTTGCCACCAATCACAGGTGGTGACAATGCAGTGTACACTTCACTGCCTGCTGTCAACACTCTCAACAAGACATTTCAGTGGTGTTGAGCTTTGAAATCAGATTTCAAGGCGACAAGAGCCCTCAGGATTGCAGAATTTAAAGTCAGTCTTTATCTTCAAAGCTGCCTACACAGCTAATGTGCCATATTTTTGTTTATGCTAGCGCTACATCTGTAATCCTTAAGATTTGCCAAACTGGTCACAAGGTAGCCACAGGGGAAGGGAAAAGGAAAGAGAACAGAGAGATTTAATCAGGGCTATATTCCCAATATGTTGTCTATTAAAAACAAGCTTGCTTTTGCTACGTGAGGACTGCAACATGGCAGAGACTGTCTAGTGCTCTTGTGGCACTGACATGTTGAAAGCCACATCACAGGCACGTCAGTTCCCCCTCTCCACAGGGGAGTGGGTTCTTCCTTCAAATATCCTCTCCTGCGTTTTTTCTGTGTTGTTTTTGAAGGCTTTCACCTCTTCTGTGGCTATTTTCAAAGGGTGGGAGGAAAGATAAAGTTACAAGGCAGCGTGGGCATGGTTACAGTCCAGTCCCCGGTGAATGTGCAATGGGACATGGAAAAACAAGGCAAAGAAAGGAAAAGGAGAAGCTGAAGACAGGTGAAGACACAGTTTTGGAATTAATCTTTACTTGCACTCATGACAATTCACATCCATGACTGAATCACACATCTAGTGTGAAATAAATGTTCAGGGAGAACCACATAAAAGGAGCAACTACTTCAAAGGTTTGTTCTGGTTCTTTATAGGTGTGCTTGTGAGGTACATTTACATTTGCTTTTACTGTATGGTGCACCATGTCCCCGACGTGAAGAAGTGGCCCAGTGAAGCCTGGTGGTGCTTAGTGGCAGCAATGCCAGTTTTCTCACTGGCTTGTACTCCCTCTAGCAGTGGCACCTATTCTGGATGCCTCTGTCAGATATCTATCTATCTCAGAGAAAACCATAGGCTCAGATACTGAGCAGAGAGGGTGTTTGAGGGGGGGAAATAATTGAAACTTTGTTTTGCCCAGGTTAAAAAAAAAAAAAAAAAAGAGGTAATAAATTAATTAGCTTTTTTGATGATGTCTTTGACAACCAAATCTGGAATAATTGGGGTATAATGAAGCATTTTATTAACTTCTCTTCCACCTTTTCTACAGTCCTTGGTAGGATAGAGCTAGGAACAGGGTGTTCTGGGGGGCTCCTGACAGACTATTCTGCCCTCTGCAGTTATAAAGCCCCAGTCAACAAGCATGTCATCAAGAGATTTCACTGCCAGTGAACTTCACACCACTGAAGCCAGAGGGACTTCTCTATGAACAGTAGTAGCAAAAATTAAACTTTTAAAACAAATGAATGTCTACATTTCATTGGGAAGTTAGCCAGGGGACATACAACTGGAGTGAAGAGCCTGGGTTGTTAGTGACGCAGCAAGACAGAAGAAGGTAGTCAGCAGTTGCCAAAAATTTTACTAGGGAAAATGTGTAAAAATCTCCTTTATCTGAAAGTGGCAAAAAGCCTCAGCACTTTGGCAATGATACTGAATGCAGAGCAGCACAGTGTTGTCCT
>JAOEHX010043156.1:16128-37124 GCA_025448015.1 Bolborhynchus lineola
CAGAGCAGCACAGAGTTGTCCTTCACTTATCTCTGCTTCTAATTCAGTCATTTCATTTACTGTGTATTTGTGTACTGTGCATTTTATGGGGATCCAGAGGATTTAACTGTTACTGGTTTGGCTGCTGCACTTAGTGTCATGCAGCAGCATCTCACACATGGGAATAATTTTAGATATGCTGTTTTTATACAAGTGGATATGGCTTTTTTGTTTGCTTTGTTATAATCTGGTTTAACTCCGAGATACCAAGAGAACTGATGCTTAGGGATGAAGTCAATTCCTCTGCCGCCTGCAAGCAGAGTGTGTGCTCTGTGTTGACCAGTGGGGCAATGGGTTTGCCTTCAGGCAGCAAACAGTGGTATAGGGCCTGTCTTCAGTCTTTCTCCTTGAAATGCCTTGATACATCACAAATTCACTGAATGTTTCTCCCTAAACAGAGGAGGAGAAAAAGCCTCATGCCTGGCAGTGTTTCCAAGGACTTGGTCATTCAGAGCACTTTTAAATGTCTTTTAACACAGAACTGACTCATTCCAGTTTCCAGACTTAGTATTAGGCTACACCTTCAGGGCATGATCAGCATTCTCTTGTTTAATATCAAAATGTACCTGTGTCTCATTTGCCCCTTTGGCTTAGTGAGCAAAGTAACCTCACACCCTGGCGCTACCTCTCCTATGGTGGCCAGCTCTGCATCAGTCACAGCCAGCACTTCCTTGTAAATGACCCTGGAGTGGAGGGCAAATATAAAAACCCTGGTGCCAATTTTGAAAGGTTAAGGAGATATTTTTGCGCAGTCTCAGGTTAGGCTAGTGATTTAAATAGCAGCCAAGTTAGGCCAACACAGATTGAAATGAAACTCAGACTTCACCATACTGATCGGAAAAAAGAGGCCATTTTTCTCTTTTCACATGTAATGCTAACCGGGTCAAGTGTGCAGCTGCCTCTAGCCACTGACAGCATCATCAGTGGTCTCCAGCCTCTGGTCCCCCTTCATTGCTTTCCTGTGTCCTCTGTTGCTGCATTTCTGCAGAGAATCTCTCTGCAAAGTCTCCAGAACAAATCTGGGATGACTAAACTAAGTCCCTACTGGAGACCTGATAGACCTTAAAAATGGGAACCTCAATTTTTTAAGGAATTCCAAGATAATCTAAAGTTCTGTGAATGGATTTGACCCCACTGAAGTCAGTGGGAGCTTGCTATTGATTTTGGTGGGATAATTTTCTGCCCTTAATGTTCATCATCTGCCCATACTCACAATCTCCTTGGAAAAATGTTGTCCTGAGATAGGAAGCAGCATGTGAAACTTCAGGAGAAATTGATTTATTCATGAAGAGGCAGAAAAGGAGTTGGAAGTACAATAATTAATGGAAATACCACATGACCTTTAATGGTAATTTTCCGTAGGGAGGTTTGTTTCAAAAAGGCAGGCCTCACCTGTGAGAAGCACGCAGGGACTGTCTGATTAAACAGGAAATGGTTAGTAGGAATCTCTCAACAAAATGCACCAATACAGATGCTCCTGGAGCTGCTACATCTGCTTCTTTGAAAATCACTTCTTCCACATCCTCTGCTATGGTGCCAATGTGCACTCTTGGGAGATGGATAAAAGTACACTCCAGATTTTCACATGCCAAAGTGGGAATAATGATTCACTAATTAATCCCTCCTTAACAAAACAACAAAAATGCTTGAAGAGAAAAAAAAAAAAAAAATCAGTAAACACTATTAGACTTTTCTGCAACAGTAGAGAAAAATAGGACCTATTCTAAAATTAGATGCGTATGTGCAGTGGGAACAATATCCTGCAGCATTGCCCAAGGTACTCATGAGATGAGCCCTTCTTTAATTGGAATTTGTCTCACGTATGTAATTAATTAAAGAAAAAAAAGAACTGAACACAAAAATTTGCTTTTCAACAATGTGTTTACTTATCCTGTTTGTAAAAAATTGCTCAAAGACTGACATTATCAGGAAGAAAACATGACCTTTATATTTCTTCTAGGGTCAATGATGATGATCAGCAAAATGAGTGTTAGTTGTGCAAATTAAGGGCCTGGAGGCACTCTTAGCTTAAGTTGAGTTTCTCTTCAGACTTCAAAGTGTTCTGGATAACAGAATACACACAACAAAACTCTGTGGGTCAGTGCTTCCTTTCTTAGTATTCATTTTCTGTCCTCATTTTACTGGCTGATTTCCAGAGTGTGGAACAACATTTTGGAGCCTAAACACGGACTGCAGAAAACAAGCTATGAAACCATAGCTTGTTTTGGTGCAATAATAATAAATTTTGCCTGGGAAAAGGAAAGGAGGGTCTGCTTGTAGCAGCATCTCATTCTGTCCTTCACAAAACAAGTAAGTCAATCACCCATCATATTCTAACATATATAATTATAATATGTTGATGCCTTTTCTTTGCTGACAACTTTAATAAGTAGTTGTCCTAGAGTCTTACACAGAAAATATACTATGTTTCTGGGATCAGGTTTAACCTCTTCCCTCCGGCTTTTCTGCAACAATGTGTTTTGGGAGAGGGGGACTGCTTGGGATATTCCTGTCCATCATGCTGTTGTTGTTATCCCTACCTGACGACAAAGAAACCACCCACCATTGCAGGCCTTTGTGCATGCAAAAATTACTGGCCTATCCGTCAGTCCAATGGAGAGGGCTGACAAGACATACTACACTCAAATGTAAAACACATGGCTGAAAAACACTTAGTTTCCTGGCAATAATTAAGAATGCTACTTGGCAGGTTGGCAGCCACATAAAACAACTGTTAGTCAGCTTTAAATTTATTACTTTCCCAGCTTATTGAAATGAAATCCATATTATAAACGTATGTATGAAATGAGGCCTCAGATGATGAAACGACATGCACATAAAGTCAAGGCAGAAGTAAATTGTCTCAGGAGAGCTTTAAAAACTTGCTGTGTCCTAAAGCAAGCAGAACAAAGTACACCTTCTGGGCTGAGCCACCTGAAAGCTCACCTGCCTCAGCTCCCACCTGACTGCTGTTGAGCACCCAAAATACCAAAAGCATCAAAATGTTTGCCATGTTCGATACAAAACAAAATAGAGAAAAGCTAATTGCCCTAAATTTTGCTTTCACCTTCACAAATATCTAGGGTGAGTTTCCTTCTGTGGAATTTATGTATGTAGTGATCTTATTAGGCCCTTTGCAATTACTGTCAATTAAATAAACCAGTTGGTGGCCACCTTTCTGCTCTCTCTGTGCCATTTTGCCTGGCAGTGTGGCAGCCCAGACTGGCATAACTGTACTCACAATCACCATGACCCCTTTTTTTTTGCTGATCAGCAGCAAAACTTCTTGCTCTATCCTCCCGCAGCCTCCAATTTTTATTCTGGTCCAAGCAGCTCAAGCTCTTTCTATCCCTCTTCATGATCCAAGCTCTCCATTCCCCAGTTTGTCTTAGAAAAGCCTGATCCAGCTTGATCTTATCTTTGTGAACTGTGGGGAATGAAAACAGTCAGCCAGAGGGAGGGAAAGGGGCTTCTCCTGCACCCCAGGACTGCAAGGCATTAGTTGGCCTCAAACATGGGAAAAGAAACCAAATTCCTCTAGATCTCCAGGCAGTGGATTCAACTGCAGTGCAACATCATTATATGCATTTTTTTTCTGCTGGAAAACAAGGGGGATTTACAATTATCTAGCGCCTGCTTTTAGGGGTCCTGAAACGACTTCAGAATTTAGATCCAAAGCCTGTAAACACTTTGCCATATGACTGACTTGACTTGCATGAAGCAACACTTGCCGGCTCTTTGAGGTTTCTCGTAAAGGAAAGCTGTACATGTGCTAAAGTGTTTGCAGAATGCAGTCCTTGGAGCTAAATTCTCATTTTAAATAGTTGCACTTCTCTTCATGCAGCCTCTGGCCTCTCAGAGACTGCAGGTTTCCTCTGGGGTGAAAGAGCTTTGGATGTTTGTCCTGCAGTAAGCCAGTGCTGTGCTGTTTGCTGCTCTGAGCCCTTCCCTCTGCCCTACCAAGAGGAGCAGAGCAAATCTGCCTGCACTAGACTGGCTTTCCTGGTGGATAACTGTTTCCAAGGGACTCACTCAGCTGATATTACTTGAAGTGTACTAAAATCAAAGATAATATAGTATCCAGAAACTACATTGAGAAACTGATCATCTGTTTGCAAGTTTTTTACATGCTTTTCAATGGAGAATACTCTAGGTGATTTATTTAGACCTTAATAAGTGTTCCCTGGTATCACACCCTGAATTTTTCCTGAAAAGCAAGTGCCTATGGCTTGGGACAGCCAAGAAGGTATACAATCATCATGCAGCCTTGATTAGTTTTGTTACTGGGCTGAGATTTATTTTTTTCCAGTATCTGCCAAAAAATCTACACCTATGCTGGAGTATGAATGAAACCGTAATATACTTAATATGCCAAAATGCCAGTTTGCAGTTTGAAAACCTCAGATTTTGAAAGGAATTATTTAAGTGTCCTTACCTGGGCATGACCATAATGTCCATTGTAGGTAATGGAAAATCAACAGCTTTATTGAGACCAGTATGCATCTGTGGAGTGCCTCCACATCAGTGAAATGCAGCATTTCAAAGAGAAATAGTTCCATGAATCTCCTTGAATGATCATTTCCAAATAGTGAGGCCAACAATGCATCAATTGTTAAAGCAGAATCAGTACTACATTTTGTCCCCAGCAGTTTGTGACTGTCTTTTGTAGGCAATACTATTGTTGTATCTCAGACAGAAGCATTTTCACAGAAGTAGTGAGTGGTTTGAAAATAAGCATTTTGCATCACACAGACTTCAAAATAGCAAAATAGACCCCCAAAGCCCAAACCACATCACTACTGTTCTCCTGAAACATTACAAAACTACATTTTCTCACTGTCTACATGAGCACCTAGATACAGGGTAAGTATAAAGTCTTAAGGAAGGAGGGAAATAGTGTGCCCACGTGACGAGGATATACCTCAACAGTCAGCTGTTCAATGGAAAGGAGTAGATGCAAGAGCAGAAAGGAAGAGAGAGATATGTGGGAACTGAAGGTAAGAAGGCTGAGCATTAGAAGAGCAAAGGAAAAATTACAACATGTGGGAAAAGGCAGAGATGAAAGGGAAGAATAGCAAAAGAGAAAGGAGAGGAAGAAATTTGATGGGAAAGGAAGAAAAGAGAATGTAAGGTAAGAAAAGAGTGAGTGGAAAGGGACAAAGGAAAAGAAAAACCAAACCAGGGGCTCAAAGCTGGGGGGGAAGTGGGGGTGGGAGCAAAGAAAGAGCAAAATAAATGAATCATTTGAGAGGAAAAAACAAAAAAAGGGTAGAAATCTTTTGAGTTGCAAGTTGATGTGCTGTTGGTTGTTTGTTTTTTTTTTTTTTTTTTTTTTTTTTTTAAGGAAGCTTAATTCCAGGATGGTGCAGTAAATAATGAGAAAAAAAACACAACCCAAACAAGCTTATTCTAGGATGCGTGTATATACAGTTCTGTATAGATAGTACACTTACACCCAAATGGACATCTTGAGCAGCCTATAAAACCACACCACAATCCCCTTGGAAAAACCACAACTGTAAACTGTGCACATGCACACATGGTTGTGGTAAATGGAGAGTAGTTGTGATAGACGTGTCTCGGCTGCTTAAAAGATACTGCCCAGATGGCTTTCATCCCTTCTGGTAGGCCTGCTGCAGTGGCGGGGAGAAGCACAAGGAAGAGGCCAAGAAAGTCCAGAGAGGAAAAGTTTGCCCAGAAGGCTTTGTAGTGACATAGAGAAGAGAGAGCAAACATAGCCCTGGAATATGTACTAGTTAATCTAGCTACCTGGAAAGAAAAGATGAGGCAGAAGGAGGAATAGAGAAACTTTTGGATGTATAGCAAAACCATTCTTCTATGCTATAAGCAAAGAAACATGGGAAGAGGCTGCTAATAAATCTTTCAGGAAGACATTGCTTTATGTAATGATGATACTGTAAAAATCCCAAGAGAACCCGCAAATCCACAGTGAAAACAAACAGAAGAGGAGAGAAATAAGTGGAATCAAAGCAGTACAAAACCAGATCAGTTTGTCCCCTGTTTTTTCTCAGATAGCTGAAGCACCAGACAGTGCTGATATGAGGACTGCATTTCTGTGCAATTCCCTGCTTTGATTCGTGCAATTATTTGCAATTTTGGCACTTCGGTCTGAAATTTTCCAGTATCCCCCCTCCATTCCTGAAATAAAAAGTTATGTCATTCTGATGAAAGGTGTTGAGGCAAAGCTGAAAAAGAATCTAAATCCTTTCAAATAAAAATCCCTGGGAAACAATACCCAGCATGGATATTTTCTTTAAAATGTTTATTTTTCAGTATGGAAAAACAAAATTTTGACCATAATATCTTTTTTATAATTTTATAATTTCTAATCACTAAACTTTGTACTTATGTGTGCTTCTGAGTCAATGCTTTTATTATTATTATTTTTATCCAACCTGTAAACTAACTTTGCAGGGTTTTTGGTAACGTTTGGGGTGCTTTTTTGCTAAAATCTCTTTCTTCTGGGGGAAAGAAATTCTAAACCCTTCACAACTCCCAAAATTTCAGAAATCCCCCATCTGATACAGACTTTGAGCCTAAATTTGCAACAGGGCAGGTCATTCGTAATGGACTTTTTTCACTTGTGAATTATCTGCAGACAGGCTGACAATTTCTTTTTCTTTTCTAATCTATTATTTGTGGGTTTTTTTCAATTTCCACTGGTAATTTTTGATCTGCACTCCCCTTCCCCCCATCTTTTTGTTATGTCATAATAAACATTTGAAATGGGACCTCTCAGCTGGACGTTTGGCTTGTTTTTTTGTGACCTGATCGGATGAGGGAAGTTGTCTAGTTTTGTATTTCTGGTGGGCATACCCTCAATATGTTAGGCATTAGCTTTCTATATTCCATAAAGTTTGCTTTCATCTATGAAAGGACAAAAAGCACCATATAGGTTTAATCAAAACCTGTGCTCAGGTTAAAACAGGAGTTTGTGCTTTGTTACAATACAGACAGATTTTTTCCTAAATTGTCACAAATTGCCCAATAAAAAATAATCTTGTTTTTTTATCTTTACTAGGTTATGTGAGCAAAGCATTCCTTTTTCCTTTGGAAGAGTGGGTGGACTGAGGGTCTGCTAAAAGCAATATATGCTGACATTTGCTGTGATTAAATTGCAGGTCGTGGAGACTGAAGTCAGCAGAGAAGCAGTGGAATGATCCTGTTTGCTTCAAGAGAGTTTCAGCACCACCTATGAAGATCGCCTGTAAACCACTACAGCCTCATTGGATGCTCATCACATTGTTTGTTGAGCTGTTGAAGGTGAGAGGAGAGGGTGTGGGAACTGTTGGTTTCCACTTTGCTGGCAGCAGGAGACAGTGCCTGGCATTAATGCCTGTCACAGCATCTACACCAACACAGAGGGCATGGAAGGGCTGTGGGGCTATCATCAGCTGGGTTGCAAAGGCAGGTCAGACACCATGAACCAGGTCCAGTGTTCCTTGACATTGAGGAAATGTTTAATGTCGAGGCATGTTTTATGTCAATCAAACACATAAACCACTGTTGCTGTTTCTGGGACTACATAAGCCATAAAGACGCACTTTAAAACCTTTAAAAGTAAGGTACCATAATTACATCTCATAGAACCCTCCGAGTCCCAGGGGTGCCTTTCCCGCTTTAAAGATACCCAAGGTGGATGAGGTAAAGGAGAAGAAATACCTTCTTAAAGCTCTGAGGGCAGAAAAATGCAAAGGCTGTCCAATTCTGTGCACAAGATCTCTCAAGCCTTGATTTATTGGCTTTAATAACTGTGGGATCTCTCTCCACTTTTTGGCTGGAGAAATTGAAGCCATGAGGTTGTGAGAGTGTCTTTCTTCCAGAATAATCTGCTCTAGTGCCAGTCACTGGGGAAAGCCAGCAGGCTCTCTTTATTTGGGCTGCATGATGCTCTTCAACTATTTTAAATCTAACTTCATCCTAAAGCAGCCTCCTTTCACAGAAAGGAAGGCCTCTTCTGGAAAACAAAAGGCTTGGCTTTGCCTTACAAAAAGATGCAAGTGACTCTGCCATGGTTAACATCGCCTGATGATGTTATGACACAGCCATGCTTCTTCTTGAACAGAAACGGCTGCCACACTCACTTGCCCACAGGAAGTGCAGGTCAGTCACTGTGCTAGTTTTTTCTGCTGGAAATAACAATGGCTCCTGTCAGAAGAGAAAGTGAAAAAAAGAATTAGTTACTTGAAAGCTGGGGAGATGTGCAGGGTGTGGATTAAAATCAGATTCCTGAAGCTGCTACTGTCCACCACCCTTCAGCTTTCCCTTCTCCCCCTGGCAGACTGCTACCTTGGAGGCAGAAGGCCCTGGTTTACAGCCCTGACTGCAGGGCATGGCCCCCCTCTTCCTTGTGCAGCCAGAGCTGACATAAAAAGGTGGCAGTGCAATATAGTGCAGTCACTGGAGAAACTGGATTTATTCCCAGGTATATTTTTAAACTGAAAGAAGACTCAGAGGTCAGAGCAGTGCTTTCTGAAATTCCTTATCAAACGCAACTGGCAGGGGCCCATGGACCAGATCCACAGCCTGCATGAAGCTTTCCACTGTCTTCTGTATTGTGGGGATGCAGCATTTATTGGGAATTTTTCAAGAAAAGACTCTTTTGTTATAAAATGACAGTTTCTCAGCCCTGTTTTTTTAATGAAAAGAAATGTTTCTGAGGTCTGATGTGAAAATTCTGGGCAAACCAAGACAGCACATCCCAAAATAACTTGCTGTTCAAGGTACTCCAACCTGAACTGGATGGAGCTGAGCCTGGAAACTGTACTTTTAATGTTACAGGTGAATTTCCAAGCACCAGGTTGTTGTAAGACAGATGTTGCCTTCTTTTTATGGGAAAACATAGCTGGTGGGTCTGAGTGTTTCACTCATTACGATTCAAGAAACCTGAGGCATCACAAACAGGAAAACTTTCTTACCCAGTTCTCTAATGAATAGCTGGAAAAGCATAAGTTTAAAAAAAAAAGATCTATTCATATACAGCGTGTGTTAAACTGTTTATTTATAGCTATGGATATCTGTTAATAATGGAGAGGAGGAATGAATCCTGGGCTAGCTACACATTGTTTTAGGAGGAGTGAATTGAATGAAAAGGCCAGGAAATTCCAAGCCGAGGTTCCCAGTTGACAGTACATCTGTCACTTGCATCTTGATATGCTTTTTATTTCCCATGATGGCAAGAATTTCCATTTATGAGGATTCGCTTTAACTTTGAATTTCCTGATTTTCGTCAAGACGTGGAACAGTTTTAATGTTACACAGATAACAAGCAGTTTTAATCTCTTGGTTGGTTATTGGAGACTTGCCCAACATAATTTTATGCACCCCTACACCAAGTTAGTAATTTCAGGGTTCAAGCACAACTAGACTTTCTTGAGCAGTACTAACACTTTTGGCAAAGAGATTGGGGTGCACCATGAATCTTCTTTTCCCTGCAGGAGGGCTCCTCTCTGCCTGCCGGCTGGGTTTCCCTCGCCCCTGGCTACTCCAGCTTCTCAGGGTTTATTTGCAGTGTGTGGTAATCTAAATTCCTCATGAACACCTTCCATCACTCGTTTGATGATCCGTGTCCTGTTCTTTTGGCTGAATTGCATTTTAAAGTCCCTCCTGGCTTCCCTCAGTCAGGTCTGATGCTGGCTGCTATGAAATGACCCTTGTCTCGAATGACTATCACTCATGTTTGCCCTAAAAAAATACAATGTACCTATAGTGTTAAAGCAAATAAGCCACATGTCATATTAGCAAATACGTGCAGTTAAAGACCAGTAGACCAGAAAGGGCCCACCTCGTATTGTCTTATGATTCATATTTAAATATTTCTTCCCTCAGAGGTGGGAACTCAGTCGGATACAGTCTGTGTGGCCCTTTCCCACCAGTCCTGAGTGACCAATAATTAATTTATGCTGAATGTAATTACTCCCTTGTTAACAGTAGTTTTTCTGCACTTTCTCTTGGTTGGCTCTGGAGACGTACATGTTGAGTGTGATGTATGACTCCTGGCACAGAATGAAACCCTAGTCCTGTGAAAAGACATAGATAAAGTGAGGTTGCTCCATTACTCGCTAATGAATTTATAGGCTCACCACTCTTATCTGAAATACAGCAGAGAAAAATTCTTAGAGGCTATTAGTGTAGTCTTGAAATAAAGATATTGGGACTTGGGTTTAGCCATCCTTCTCTGTCCTGTCACTTCAATAGGCACTTCAAAACAACAACAACAAAAAACGGTTTTAATCTAAAGGAAGGAGAGTGAGACAGGCAGCTGCTCTGGCCTGGGATGCATATTTGCCAAGAAACACCAGGGCTGGAAAAGCAAGGACTAATGAAAACACTTCCCACGTGATGATTCATTAATGGCACATAGGCGTGCGCAAAGCTACACAGTACAGCGGGGGATGCATTACAGATACTGAGCTGCTGCAGCTATTGTGTTTCAAAGCAGTAGTCATGCTAATGTGGTGCTGGCAGGCAGACGTGAGCCTTTTTGGAAGGCGCTGTAACAGCTTCCTAGAAATTAAAGACAGAAGGGGCTAGTGGATCATATACCCTGTCCTAAATACTGCAGGCTGCTAGGATTCATGCAAATACCTTATACCATGTCCAAAACTGTCAGTTAAGGCAAACATTTCAAACTTAAAAAGCTAAGCTCAGTGTCAGCAGCAGAATAAATCCAGGGCCTGGTGCCTCCTGGATCAGAGTCCATCATGCTGACGGGATATGATGTAGGTTTGACAAGCTCAGGCAATCCTGCCAGACAAAAATCATGTCCCAGGCCACAGGTATAGGTAGACAATCCCCAAACTCAGTAAGTCTAGTCTAGAAGGGAAACCCATCTTCAGCCCTAAGCTGAACATCCAGCCCTGGAGGGCATATCAGTAACAGTGGGGGCTCTGCATGCCCATAATTGAAGGGGACAATTCAGTGGGAGCTGGCTGAGGATGGAATTAGGAGCTCACGAGCTGAACTCTTGCAGGGAGCAGGGGGGAAAATCCCTTCTGACTCTACCACATGGAAAACTGCTTGTTTTGGCACATGTGTGGGAAGTTTCTTGAAGGCCAATTAAAAAATTAGGTGTGTCAATAGCCTGCTAGCTGTTTTGCAGAAACCTGTATTTTAAACCACAGGGGGTAGCAAGCGCCTTGTTGCAGTATGCTGGGTAATATTTAATTTGTACTAGTCAGCAGACCCTGGAGACCTAACCTGATACTGCCACACATGGAACAAGGTTGGCAAACAGACCCCCAGGAGGGCAGTGGGGAGGGACATGTGACTAAGACTATTGGCTTCAATATAAGAAAGTTAAGAGCAAATTCAAGAAAATATTTACAGCTGAAATCATGAAAGCAGCCACTAAGTGGTAATACAAAGAACTACTAGGAAAGGTGTTGCTTGGAGGTGGCATTGCCACCTTCTTCTGTGAGATGCTTTGCCTAAGAAACTGGGCAAGAGTGAGAGGGAAACAGGTCATACAGGGATGATGGCACTGGTCTGCTTATCTCCAGCAGTCTGCTCCTGGTGATATGGGGAACTAAGGTCAGAAGAGATGATGAAAGTATTTTTACCTTCTGGCAGCTAGAAAAGCCATTACAACTATGTTTCACACAGAGCACCCATGGAAGAGTCTTACCAAATCTCAGACAGTCTGACCACATGGTGTGTTGGCCCTGAGAAGCTCAGCTTGTGAGGCATGACAGAGACCAAAGCTGTGCTTCAGGTCTGCTTTCCCCCTCTTTCCCTAGTTGCAGGCTTGCTCCTGGTTTGCCTTGAAGAAAATAGGATTTGACTTCTGCACAGACTGGAGAAGGGTCAGGTTTTCACAGTGGATGAAGGAGGTGGGTGGTCGGAGGTCTGAGTCAGGGCGTCCCAGCAGGGCTGGGAGCCACAGGGCTGGGAGCCCTCCTGGCAGGACGCTCCGGGCTGCATTTCCCTTCCTTCCTCACGGCCAGCTTAGAGCACAGGGCTGCCGACCGCAGCCGCGGCTTTTTTCATGCAGAACAAAGCCCTTCTTATTTCTTTTTCTTTTTTTCTTTCTCTTGGAGTTGGCTGTTGGAAAGGAGCTAGAAACTATTTACACCAGGAAACACAGGCTGAAGAATGAGTGTGTCAGCCCGAGTCCACTTGGCAAGGCCACTTCGACTGCAGAAGTGAGGCAGTAGTGCGTTAGGAGGCCTGCTAATTGTCAGTGAAGACAAAGTGAATAGCTGTGGATTAATTGAGTGCTTCTACTATTGTTTTTCTAGAAGAAAACTACTTGTTTCTAGGAAAGAGCCAGGGATGATGTTTCTGCTCAAGCACACATTTTTATTGGTCAGACATTCACTAGGTCTTCTGGGGCTATGGAAAAAGGCACAGAGATTTCCAGAAATGGCCTTCGACAGTGTAACCTCACCAGTACAATGTCAAATCTCAGATTGGTCAGTTTGCTTTTGGGGACTGTTGTTATTAAATAGCACACAATTAAAAATATTTCATTAATGTAAAACATGAACACAGCAATGACCTGGTTTTTTTTTTTTTTTTTTTTTTTAGCAGAAACAGAACTGGCTTTATCTTTTGAAGGGGAAAGATTTGCTGCAATGGGTTGTGTCTGGTGAGCAAGGAATTACAAGCACCTTCTGGAAGACAGTGGCAGATACAAGTAAAACAGGGTAAAGTCCACCTGCTCCCAAAAGTCAGTTTTAAAGCTTTACCCCATCTTAAGCAGCGATCACGATGTATGAGATCTAAAATCAGGCAAATTGTCCTCCACTGATGATGAAGGCATCTGCCAGGAGAACTCCATATGAAAGCAAAGATACAAACATTTTGCACAGGCAACAACAATTGTTCTGCTAGCTGTAAAAAAAAGGTCCTGAAATGGAGGTAACTGTCTCCAGTATAGGTTTTGCAAAAGAGAGGGAGTATATATTTTTAATTATTTTATATTTGTAATGCTACAGTTTCTGATATGCAACCGCTTAGAGAGAAGAAATGGATCATTGGGTAACATGAAAATATATTTGGCATTACTCAACATCTACATCTAACCTGAATGTGTGAGGGATTTTTAAGCATTAAATATTACAAGAAAAAGGAAAAGAAAGAAGAAAAGTTTTCCTTTTCACACCACACCAGATCTAGTTGTGACTGGATACGTGGAGTAATACCAAGAGTGAAATTCTAGCCCTATTGAAGTTAATGGCAAAATTCCCATTGACTTCAGTTGGGCCAGTATTTCACCCTTTGAGTATTTCCAGCTCAACCAGAAGCAGGAAATACTGGAAAGCTCTTGACAGAGCCTGTTCTCATGATATTTCCAGTCCAAATTTTCAGGCCTTGTTATTCTGCATTGTTTAGATCACACAGTAAAATAAGAAGGGTGTGGGGAATACGCTGTGCTAGAAAGACTTTGGAAGGTAAATGTAGAAATAGAGATGAGATTTAAATTAAAGGGGAAAAGGACGAATGAGGTGACTTCATGCAGAAAGTGATATAGTGAGTTTTGGGTTGACTTTATTAGCTCACCATTACATAACAGAACGGTTGTAACATCCTGTGGAAATGACATACGATCTGGTATACTACATTTATATAATTTTCACTGAACATAACTCCTGCGCAATGTGGAAAATGAGTACACTGAAAACTTTACCCCAAGTTGCGCTGTCGTGCTTTCTCTGAGCTCTGCAGTGCCACTGTTGCAAACTGCCTCAGGAAGGACAAAAGCTGCAGAATACAGTAGTCTTTCATACAGAGGTAATTAAAAGGAAATACAACCACTGCGGCCTGAAGGCTCCAGGCAGGAAAGGGGCTCTCTCTGCCACCATCTGTTGGCGAATGGTGGAAAAAATGTGTGTTAAAGTCCTCATCTGCAGAGACTTGCCTGGACCTCAGCCGCACAGATGCTTCCACGAGCAAAAAGTTTTCTCTTTCCATCTGAAGTACCACAAGACATAGCAACAAGGAGATCTACATCTGCTTGCATCCCTACCCAGAACCTCTCCTGTGAGTTTGGGAGGTACGTCATACTCTGATGCAAACTGTGTCGCAGCCCATCACTGAAAGGAACAAGAGAAGAGCCTTATTTTAAAGGAAAATGTTTAAGGAAAGACTCCCACAGAGCTGCTGTGCTTCTGCCAGTGCACAAGGACTAGCCCTCGTACCCAGCACAACTCCCCAGTGCCCCAGTATAAACACAGTCTCTTCCTTCCATGGTGTTCCTGTTCAACAGCCTCCCTGCCTTTCTCAGTTTTCCTAAAGCCAAAGCTTGGTAATTGCCTGGTTTTGGCTCAGGTTTTCATCTGTGCTTCTGTAGCCCACAGCTGCCCCAGAGGTGCGAGCACTGTTCTACTTCCTTCCTGAAGGGATGCTGGCCACAGGATTTGTGATTCTCTTTCCCTCTTCCATTCCCCCTTCACTCCAGAAACTTTAATTTCTGTGGGGAGCTTGCCTTTTTGATGAGAATGCAATCTCTAACTAGTCACAGGGCTATTCCTTGCAGCAGGGTAGTCAATTCAATGATACCCTAGGTGTCTATAACATCCCTTGTATTTCCACTATTTTTCAATTTTCATGGTTTAAGCCCAGCTGGTAACTCAGTACCACGCAGCTGCTCACTCACTTCCTCCCCTTTCTCCCCCTGCTCCCAGAGGGATGGGAAGGAGAATCAAAAGAACGTAACTCCCACAGGTTGAGATTAGAACAGCCCAGTAACTAAAGTATAACACAAACCACTGCTGCTACCACCAATAATAATAATAACAAGGGAAATAACAAGGGAAGGGAATGCAACTGCTCACCACCCACCAACCGATACCCAGCCTGACAGAGCAGTGATCTAACTCTTCCGAGTAACTGCCCCCAGTTTATATAGTGGGCATGACGTGCTGTGGTATGGAATACCTCTTTGGTCAGTTTGGGTCAGGTGTCCTGTCTCTGCTTCCTCCTGGCTTCCCCTCCTCCCTGGCAGAGAATGAGGCTCAGAAAGTCCTTGGTCAGAGTAAACATTATTGAGCAGCAACTGAAAACATCGGTGTTATCAGTGCTGCTCCCAGGCTGAAAGTCAAAAACACAGCACTGCATCAGCTACTAAGGAGGAGAAACAACGACTGCTACTTCTGAACCCAGGACATCAATAAATATCAGTCAGCTATCTTAGTCCTAATTAGCCACCAAATGCAGGTGAAATCAATATGTCTGATTTAGTCTTAGACAAACCTAGGAATCGGATGTATGGGAATTATGTCTGTCAGAGCCCACGGCAGGATTTTGGCTTTCATGAGCCGCTGACAGTAGCCACAGTGGACCTTACTGGGTAAGGAGGAGATGGTAATGGGGAAGCACATTTTGTCATTTATTATTTCTCTTCTGAACCCAGTAACTGGTACAGTTTCCACTAATTCATTTCTGGTTTAAAGATATAAAAATTTGGGCTCCCACCTTCCCCGATAAGTCCTTTCAGATGAATAATTGGGAAAAAGTAATTGCTTTTTTCCAGTTTGCATTTAGCTGTCTTTCAAGCTTTCAGCAATTTGTTCTGGCCACATCTTTCTTTGCCCTGTTAGTATGTGGAGCCTGAGTAACCCACTGATTCCTTCTGGTGAAGGTATTACCCTATGTAATCAAGTAGCTTCTCAGTCTTCTTCTTGATAACTTAAACAGATTGAATTCTTTGAGTGCTTCAGTGTAGGGCACTTTCTCCAGTCTCTGAATCATTTTTACAGCTCTCTTCTGCACCTTCTCCAGTTTTCAATATCCTTTTTTATAATGTGAACATCAGAAGCCTATACAGTACTGCAATATCTGGTTAATAGGCTGTGGATAAGTTTCTTGGTCTGTTTTCTGAAGTTGACACTGGGTTCTCTTTTACCTCAAATAAAATCTTTTCCATTCCTCTTACAGACAGGAGACTGGTCTTCACAGTCTCCTGCAGAGAGGGGCAAATGTGCCCTGCCTGCACTACAATGCTGTTAACCATGGGCTGGCTTGGACTCAGCCGTGGTGTAGATCCAGTGAGTGTAGCAATATGTTCTGTTTCACAAGCCCTGCTAGGAGCTGTTCCTGTTAGACTGAGCTAACCTGGTGACACAGGTTTCAAGCAGAGCATGGGGAGGTCAAGCTCCTACCTGACAGCAAGGCCAGGGAGAAGGTTTTCATTTTTTTCTGCTATTGCAACCGTGGCATATCGCCTATTAAGGCATTAAGTGGTAAATGTATTTAGGAAAAGAAAATCTAAGGACAGATATTTAGTGAGCTTAGAAACGCTGGGCAAAGAGGTTTATTCCTCTTTAATAGGATGCCAGGTTTATTGCTGCTGACAGCACCTGGCAAAAGTCTTACAAAACCACATAATGTAAGGGGAACTCCCTTTTTCAGTTAGTAGAAGGCTTGTACGAAAGAATTTGTCAGTCTGTGGGTTCAGTCTACACCTTCATTAATTTAACAGAGCAGGATGACATAAGTGCCTATGTCAAAGAATTCCTGCAATGCTCTTCATTGCTTGGATAATCTTCACTTTTTTCATATAGCTTCAAGTTAAAAAAAGAAAATGAAGTGAGACAAAAGGTGCTTTGGCCACTGGTGAGCAGTGGTTTTGATTATGCTGCTGAGATTCAGGAGTCTGAGGAGAGTAGGGAGACACCACTGCTCACCCCAGGACTGCCTGAAGGTAGATGTATGGACATGGTGGGTCAGGAGAAGTAAGAGGGGGGAGCCCAAGCATAGGAAGATGCCCTGCAAGGACTGGAGAGGCAGTGGGCTGCTCTGTTCCAGTGTTTCCAGTTAAAAGATTTAACAAAGGAGCAGCCTTACAGCTTAAAATCTGCAGCTCTCAGGAATGAAAGTGACTTACAGCCACTCCATGACAACTGTAGGGGGTAAAAGAAGGAAGGAGCTCCTTTCCACTGCCTGAAAAATACACCATAGGCAATAGTGTGGCTTAAAATACAGTCACAAACTGTGATAAAAGCAGCTCAAAGCCAACCCCAAACTCATTCGGATGTGGAGGCTTGCATTAATATAAAAGAAGAAAACCAGAATCTTGTCTGGCCAATCTATTCCCCATTAAAACCCAGTTCCAGGAAAGCCAAGTACTCCCCCACGCTGGGAGGGCTTGGGCTCAAAATGCCTGTATTAGAAACATGGCTATCAGCTCAGGAGATGAAGATTGATGTGCTTCTGGTCCTAGATGCAGGGTTTAATACGAGGCATTTTCTGTACCTATGCTGGATGCTTGGTTGATACCAGGTGAGAAGGGAGCCTAGGAACAGGATCACTGCAGATACATTTCTCCTTCACAGTACTCTCAGCCAATTTGCTGGCTTCACACAGTCTTATTTAGCTAATAATTTCTTCTCCTTTCAATGTTTCTTTGTACATGCTTCATGCATGCAAGAGCACACCTAAAAACATGTCTTTCCTGGTCTGAAAAACTGTTAAGTGTACTGAATGATAATACAGGGCTTCAAGTTCTTAAAATGAGCCATGGTGAAGATATGGGATGTTGGAGTTCTGGTCTGCAAATAATGCCAAAAGTTATAAATTCATTATGATGAATAGAAACACAAATGCATCTGTATGCAAGATCTGTGGTGACTGAATGAGGCATTTTAGCAGTTCCCCTCACCCTTCACACAGGTGATCTACCTAATTTATGTTCACTTCTGCTATGGTCATCGCCAAATAAATGAATGAGATAGAGGATCTTGTCTAGCATTGGACAGTTTTAGGATGTTTGGAATTTGTTTGCCATGTGGGACCTCCAGAGATGCTTGTTGCATATAGGAAGTTGGAGCAAAACTTCGTGCAGCAAACCCACTGTTGTTATGAAAAGCCTCATAGATTTCAGATAACAGAAGATCTCTTTCAAACCTAGGTCACTTGTTTGTTTTAGAGAGACAGTTAAACCTAATCTTTGTCTGGGTGGACTTTAAAAGCCTTATTGTTTAGGGAAATAGTTGATTTGTTATTTTTGGTTGCATAACATTTCTGGAAGAAGATAGCTCTAAAGACTTTCGATACACTTGATCTGATCTAGAAACAAAATTCAAAGACTTCATGAGAGATAGATGGAACATTTCTCTGTCAAAAAGCTATAACCTTTAGGCTGTTCAAAACTCTTCCTCTTTGGAAAACCTGTTACTTTAATGTTTTCTATCAAACTTGGAAATATTCTTCAGATCCAATACCTTTAGCTTGAATTTTCCCTCTTATTCATTTCTCAGGAGAACAATCCTGTTTTCTAACAACTTCTGCCTTTTTAAGGAGAAACTAAATTTTTCTATTTTAAAGGAAAAGGATTCTGCCAAAATTTTCCTTTTTTTTTTTTTTTTTTTTTGTATCAACAGGCTCAAGGTTTGACTTGGATAGCTCTTTTTTGTTATTTCTCTGAAAAAGGCCAGATATTTTTTCCAAATAATAGTTTGGCTTTGATACAACAGCATTTTTCAATAAAACTATCTGAAATATTCCAACAACTATTAAGAATATTTATTTGCCTCCAATTCTCCTTCATCTCTTGAACACAAAGCTGTCTGAATTTTCAGAATGCAGAACGAGTTCACAGCTGGTCTCCTCCTGCTGTTTGTTTTTAAGCAATTATATGTTAATTCCGTGTTATTTGTAAGATTATAATGCTTAAATTATGGCAGGTGTGGATTAGTGCCATCACTAACACTATCTGCGTGCTCTGACTCAAGCTGAGTACCTCAGCCAGCCCTGTAGATGGGCCTGTGAAGTGACATGCAACTGAGGGTTCCTTGATTTCTGCTAGGGTTTACACTTCTTTAATTACATCATCATTTGGGAAAAAAAATCTGTTCCTTTTAGAAACCTGTGACACATGATCGTGTTGCCTTATAGGTAACATGGCGATGGAATCTGAAGGCAAACATAGGTACTGAAAAGAGAGGGCTCTGCATTTGTTCAGTTCTGGTTTATTTTATTAAAAAAATAAAATAAAAAGGAAGACCTAATGGTCCAGATTTACAAGGTTGGCATATCTATGCAGTAGCAGTAATTACAGCTGAAAAATGCAATTTGTCAGGTTAGCTCCAGAAAGGCTTCATTCTGTAATCCTATTACTCTCTTTCTCATTGGGTTTCGTCATCAAACCTGATTCTTTTGCAGGACAGACCAGTTTTTGTCTTTTATTATAAAAATTTGGTATTCTTTTCTTTTCAAGGACATGCGTTGCCTTAAAAACTTGTATCATGACTCAAAATAACACCATTGCTTCTGAAAATATTTTCATTTTGTGACATGTACAGAGGTGCCATAAGGCAGTGCTGACAACTTCATCTCTCTCATTCCACAAATCTTATCAAGATATATCATCAGAAAACCGCACAGGCTATATCCGGACTCTGACAAACCTGAAACATGGCCTGCCAGCCACAGATAAGGCTTGAAATGTTGGTCAGTGAAAAGGTGATAACAGTAACAAGGATCAAATGCATGTACAATTTCACCTTTAGACAGCTGTGGTTTTTTGGCTGAGCTGTGTTGCTGGAGAAATCGTTACTCTGCCTTCACTGATAATCCAACATGCTGCATGCAGCGCGTCAGAACTAAAGCATGGGTAAGATAATGGCCGTAGGTAGCCCGGAGGCTTGGGAGAAGCCTCTTGCAAATGTAAACCTTGTGGGTCACTAGGAGCACCAGAAAGCTCCAGTGAAAGTCTGGCGCTTTGTTCAAGAGATCAAAAGGATGGTGGTGCTTTGTTGTTCCAAACGTGCAGAAGAATTGCAAAATGCCGCAGCAGAAATAATAAATGCACCCCGTCCCTTCCCCCTCAAAG
Organism: Bolborhynchus lineola; assembly: GCA_025448015.1. Classification (NCBI taxonomy): domain Eukaryota; kingdom Metazoa; phylum Chordata; class Aves; order Psittaciformes; family Psittacidae; genus Bolborhynchus; species Bolborhynchus lineola. The sequence continues at coordinate 35,963 of JAOEHX010043156.1, forward strand.
CCTCCTGGAGGTCTTGCCATCTTTTTAGCCCTCAGAGGGAAAATCTGGAACAAAAATAAAACTACTCAAAGCCTCTCTGCAAAACAGTAAACTGGATCTATAAGTATTTCTGGTTAATCTTGGGATTTAAAGGTATCACTATTATCGTAAAAAAATGCAGTTCTTAGAACAGAATTTATAATCATTTGCTTAATGGTGCTTTCCCCATGCCATCAGTTTCCAAACAAAGCTTAGTTTATGGCTATCATAAGAGATTACGTTCCCTTACAGTTGCAGTATTTCTTCTATAATGATTTATTTTAAAGGGCTTCACCATGATAGCTCTCCAACTTTGTTCCTTCCTGTATATCACTGTTCAGGGTCAAAAGCTGGAAAAAGGGCTGGTCCCAGAGGCCTAACATATTTCACCAGTGGAGACTCTGGCTTTTCACTTCTCCTTCTCTCCTCATCACTTTATGCTTAAAGAATAACAGATGTGGAAACATTTAGAAAAGGACTAATTGAATTTCACATAACACAATTTAGCATTGTTTGAGGAAGTACCTAAATCAACAGCACATTTTCTGAAAGGCCCAGCGTTGCCTAATTAGAACACCAAACGTGTGACTAATTGGCCACACTTACACCAAAGGCTCTGTCGCAGATGAACGGCTGCCTATTCATCTTAGCTAAACTTAGGCCAGCGGTTTGGCTGTGAGGTAACTGTGGTTGTTTTAAATGAGCTGTGCCAAACATAACGGGAAAACTCGGCAATGGTAGGAGAGCAAATCCATGTAAGAGCAGAGGAGTAATCAGGACGCTTATGCTCCGGCAGCACCCGGAGGATTACCAGGAGATTATCAGCACATAAATTATTGGATTCTTGGTGCTCTGTAATTGGGACACTTAATAGCCTGCTCTTTATCATGTCTACTCCATTGTCTTTAAAAGCTCAGCATCTAATTAAAAAGTAAACTGATATTATCAGGAAAGGCTCCACTCTGCCCAGCTCTTGCCACTGCTGGATCTGTTTTTTGCATGCAACAGGATGCTTTCTTTTCTTCCTTCTCTTCCTTATTTCTTTCCATGCCTGCCTGAATATTTTCTTTCTTTCTTTTTCTTTTTCTTTTTCTTTTTCTTTTTCTTTTTCTTTTTCTTTTTCTTTTTCTTTTTCTTTTTCTTT
>JAOEHX010043157.1:0-21383 GCA_025448015.1 Bolborhynchus lineola
CAGGCCGAAAGTCAAAAACACAGTGCTGCACCAGCTACCGAGAAGGAGAAAAATGACTGCTACTGCTGAAACCATGACAGGTGTGTAAGGCTAATTTATTTAATTTTATATATCTACATGTGCTGCAACATGAGATTTTTACAAAGAACAATAAGAAGTATTTATTCTATGCAGAATGACATTTATATCGCCTAAGTGTAGAGACATACACATCTGATACAACAGCAGATGCCTTCAGAAGTGGAGACAAAAGAGATGGTGTAGAAGACTGCAGGCATGGCTTAAGAGTCTGACACAAAAGGGCTGTAAACAGCTCATCCATGGTCAATTAAAGAAATGCAGATATGGAAAAAATCGTTAAAAGGCATAAGAGCGTCTTAATAACTGGTGTCTGAAACAAAAACTAATGCCAAGTTCATTTGTGACTCACTTTTGGTAATTCATGATACTGCTTAGTATACCAAATTATTTTGGTATTGAGCTTTCCCAGAGTCCCCAGTAGCAAGTATGGATGAGTCAGGGAAATACAACTAGTCAGCCTAATCTCTGTGCCTGGCAAAATACTGGAGCAGATTCTCCTGGAAGTCATGCTGAGGCAAATGAAAAATAACAAGGTGCTTCATGACAGCCAGCTTGGCTTCACTAAGGGGAAATCCTCCCTGACCAATTTGATGGCCTTCTATGATGGAGCTACAGAACTGATGGACAGGGTAGAGCAGCTGATGTCATCTACCTGGACTTGTGCAAAGCGTTTGACACTGACCCATATGACATCCTTGTCTCCAATTCGAAGAGACATCAATTTGATAGATGGACCACCCAGTGGACCACCTGACTGACTGGCCGCACTCAAAGAGTTGTGCTCAATGGCTCAATGTCCAACTGGAGGCCCGTAATGACTGGTGTCCTTCAGGGATTGGTGTTGGTACTGGTCTTGTTCAACTTCTTTGTTGGTGATAAGGACAGTGTCATTGACTGCACCCTCAGTAAGTTTGCTGATGACACCAAGCTGGGTGGTTCAGTTGATATGCTGAAGGGAAGGGATGCCATTCAGAGGGACCTTAACATGATTGTAAAGTGGGCTGATGCCAACCAGATGAAGTTTAACCATGACAAGTGCAGGGTCATACACCTGGGTCGGAACAATCCCAGGCAAAGCTACAGGTTGAACAGAGAAGAGACCAGCAGGTCATGGGAGGTGATCCTGTCCCTCTACTCTGCTCTTGTGAGACCTCACTTGGAGTATTGTGTGCAGTTCTGGTGTCTTCAACATGAAAAGGAAATGCAACTGTTGGAATAAGTCCAGAGGAGGGCCACAGGTATGATCATGGGACTGGAGTACCTCCAGTATGAAGATAGGATGAGAAAGTTAGGGCTGTTCAGCCTGGAGAAGAGAAGACTGTGTGGAGACTACATGGAAACCTTCCAGTAAATGAAGGGTGCCTATAAGGGTGCAGGGGAGGAACTCTTCATTATTGACTGTAGGGAGAGGACAAGGGGTAATGGAATCAGTCTTAAACAAGGGAAGTTTAGATTGGATATGAGGAAGAAATTCTTTACTCTAAGGGTGGTGAGGCACTGGAATGGGTTTTGCCAGGGAAGCTGTGAATGCTCCATTACTGGCGGTGTTCAAGTCCAGGGTGGACAGAGCCTTGGATGGCATGGTTTAGTGTGAGGTGTCCCTGCCCTTGGTAAGGGGGTTGGAACTAGATGATCTTAAGATCCTTTCCAAACCTAAATGTGGATGATTTCTTGTTAGAGAATGGACATATGCCTACTCTGACTGAAACCAACTACATGCAGTTGGCCATGTAGCAGAGGTAACTCCTGGGTACCTCTATGCAGCTGAGAGTGGAAAAGAAGTAAGTCCTGGATAACTAATGAAACAAGAATAGGTGTCATGGGTTCCTGTTACTGCTGAACCCATGACAGCAGGCCTGGAAGATAAGAAGGAACTAAGATAAGGAGGTTGCAAAAATGGACTGTAAATCTTGCTTGCTTACAAAACCCACACTTTAGGTTCTTACAAAGCATATTAACCAATAGTATACATGTTGCTAAGTATATGTAACCAATCATAGAAAGACATATAATGTTAGAGCTGCAAGCCTAAAGTATATAAACAGTAGCTTCATAAGCAACAAATGGCTTTGGTCTAATCATATTGATTTCTGACTGAGTCCATTGTGGCGCCTAACTATTCTATGATTCTATGATTCAAAGTATGATGTTCTTCCATAAAAGCCCCTGGTACCTTCAGTGTCTTTTCTTTTAATTGTAGGGCTTTTTGAGTATTACAACTAAATGTTTAATATTATTGCTGGTAATAAAGCCTAATACTACCTTACCTGCTGGATATATTCACATACAGACACACATGAACACGTGAGATTAAGAAATAGCAACCAGAAATTGTTTATCACAGATGAAGACTTGGTGTCCTTATTCACCTTTGATATCGGTAAGGATTTTGCCCACTTGAAGTCTGCAGAAAGGAAGCTACATACAATTATAAAAAATATGCTATTCTACATAAAGCTAAAAAATTTGCATTACTTCCATTTCAATCACCCTAGATATAGATTTAGAGAATTAAATCAAATGAAAGTGTGCCACTGCTCAGGCTTAATAGGGAATCAAGGAATTATCATCCATAGTATTACCATTTTTACAATATAGAACTGATGAAGCGTTCTATACTGGGTACCAATATTGCATTATGACAGTGATGCACCTTTAATCTAAGAAACTACACTGACTATGCAGAACATGTGCAGTGCAGTATTTTAAAATAAATTGTACCTTTTTTTCTTTTTAAGTTTACTTGCAGTGCTGGAAGTGTTTCTTCTTCTTTTTTTTTTTTTTTTTTCCCCATGATTTTATGATTATTATTATTACAAGTAATGAGCATGTTTTATACCTTTCCAGTTCTTTCTGCTTCAGTCTTCTTCAGTGAAGAAATGTGCTCTCAAGACATCTTCCTGGAGGAAAGAAGTAGGGAGAGAGCAACATGGTTTTTATCTCTGAGGATTTCTGCAGAAGCATACCTAGTGTGCTTTTAAAAATATATTCATCCACTGTAAAGGTAGTTAAATTTTGTCATGCAAATATTTTATATTTTGTTTCCATGCCATTTTAAGCAAACAGGGCTTTGGGGAGTTGGTCTTTTTTTGGGGGAAGAAGGGGTTGTTTTTATTTTACTGTACTTTTTTAAGAGATAATAACTAGTAGAATTCCTAGAGTACTCTATATATAGAGTGTACCTCATATCACAGGTGACTTTCCTAAACATTTATCACCTACCTCCTGCAATAAAACTAGCTTATGTTTTTAACTAAACATTCCTTTGATTATGTCATCACTTCCTATTTTTGCTTAAAAAAAAAACAAAACAAAACAAAAGCAAACAAACAAACCAAAAAAAAAAAAAAAAAAAAAAAAAACCAAACAAACAAAAAAACCCCACAAATTGTTATTTCTATTCTCTGTGGAAATATCTTAATTTGAAACATGTTCTCTCCTGGTTAACTCTAGCTGGCAGCTCATAAGTGATACTCTACCATCTTTTGACTTTGACTTTGAAAAGACACAACCCTATACCTTCTGATTTGTGGAAAGGCTGACAGTCCCAGTGTTATTAGAAAGCTTTCTGTGGAAAGGCTGACAGTCCCAGTGTTATTAGAAAGCTTTCTCGTTATGTTTTCTCTTTCTATAGGGGTGGAATCAAGATTTTGAAATTCTTATCTAATTATGATTTCATTAAGAGTATGCCACACCCATAATAGAATAATCAGAAGACCTGCAGCCTTCAAGTTTCTGTTTTTCATAAGAAAACATTGGAGGAGCAAGGAAAAAATTCTGGAGAAGTAAATCAGATTTGTTGCTGGGGAAGATAGGAATGACATCTGCACTCTCTCCTGTAATCTGTTCATTGGTAAAAACCCCAAATGATTTATCAAGGGTGCAGTTTAACTAAGGACTTGTTTACATGTACCAATAAATTTTATAAACCGTGTTATATATGAAATCATTAAAATGGTGGAATGCATGTTTCGTGACCAGTGTGTCATTAAAGCCTTAACTAAGTAGCAACCACAGATTTGCAATATGACTGAAATAAAACATGCTCTGATAGAATTTACTGCTTAAGGAAATACCAAGTTAGCAGAAAGACTGGAGAACATAGGGTCAAATGCAAAATAAAGAGAAAGTTAGAATATAATGACAATATTTCTGGTTTGGGGATGTTTGGTTGACTGACAACTTTAATGTAAACAAATTAATACAGCATTGCTAAATATTGTGTTTCTTTTTGGATACAGTGAAACTAAGTGTCCTGGTTTCAGCTGTAACAGTTATTTTTCTTCCTAGTAGCAGGTAGGGCGCTGTGTTTTGGCTTCACTCTAAGAATTAATTTCTTCTGTTCTTGTTTCCTACTACTATTATTATTGGTATTATTGGTATTCTTTCCATTATCACTATCTTTTACTTTATTTTGTTATTAAATTGTTCTTAACCTACGGGTTTTACATTCTTTTGTTTCCTCCCCATCCCACCGTGGGAGGAGGGCTGGTGGAGAAAGAGGAGGGTGAGCAATCAACTGTGTGGTACTGAGTTACCAGCTATACCTAAACCATAACACTAAGAAAACATCATAGTAGGGAGCTAACACTTCCCTTTATTAACATGTCAGTAAGACAGGAGAGGAAGACTTTGGCTTTTTCCACAGAACTCATTTAACAACTGGGGAGAAAAAAGAAAAAAGGATAAAGGGAATTAAAACACGTCACTGCATTTTCGCATTATGTAACAGGATCTGTTGCAATAGTCACAGCTTAATATTGAGTATTAGTGCAGTTTACACTGATATACAGTTGCTAATATCAATGCAACTGTATCCTGAGGTCCTGGATTTTTTACCTCAGAATGTCAAAAAACTTACAAATTTTTCCATTATTTATGCTTTTACATTTGAGAGCATAATTTTAAATTAAAAGTTTTACTTAATATTAAATAGTTCAGTGATGCCTGACTCTTCCTGAGAAAAAGTATTTGTACTTATTTGCATTTATTGGATTGTATTTTGTGCCTTTCTATTACATGTAAAAATGAGAACACGCAAAAGCATACCAGAAAGAATGCTTTTGATCATGTCCTGAAGTTTATACTGCCTGATGAACAATTGCTTAAGATTGTTTCTTCACTGCATGATTACTTACCTTCCCCTTCTAAAAATCCCTAAGTATTTAGAAAAATGCCTGAAGCCTGCAGTACCACAATAATGTGCAAACACAGCTTATCAGACACACGTGATTTAAACCTGACCAGAAGACTTCCATATAAATTTAATTTCCCTAAAGTCTGCTAGTCCTGCAAAATGAAAATTTGCATTGCGCTGTGCCACTGTCTGTCATCAGTCAGTACTGTAATTGCAACTGGAAAGGAAAATCCCGGTGAGTTCAGTACTTTTCCAGCACATTTTTTAATTCATGGCAGTTGATAACATAAGGAATGATATTCAACTAGAAAACTCAAGTGGTAAGAAAGTGAATGTCCTCTTCTTCTGGTTAATACATGAGTATGACTGTAGTTTATTCAATTCTAAGTTCCTTTCTGAGAGGGCCTGGTGTTTTTTTTTCTGAGTTCTCCTTTTGTCTAGGATTCAGCATGTATCTGAAGAAAGATTTTTTACTCTTTTTACCTATTTTGCTCAAAAAAAGCATAGGTTGACTACAGTTTGTGTGACCCAGTCCTGTGGACTGCATGATGTCCTCACTGAACATTAAATTCAATGTGCCCCATTGCAGCAATAAAATCTTCCTTGTGTAATGAATGATATATGCGCCACTTCCCTAACAGCTAGGCAAAGAACAAATTACCATTTCAAAAGACAAATTTCTTTCAAGCCTTTAGTTTCCCAGGAAATGCTCAAGCACACCGCAGAGCTTGCTGTGCCTTCCCTTTCCTACTCAGGTATCATTAAACAAAATTTTTCTATACTAAACCCAGAGATCTAAATTCTAGTATGAAAAGGGAAAAAGTGAGGAAAAAATCCAACATTTTTAATATTCATCTTGCAGGACTGTGCTTTCTGTGTGTTTTCTGAGTTCTCATCTCCATGTTGGTTTTTAATTTAGAATTTATCAGGTTACGTATTTGATCTCTAATCTAATACCTAACTCTCTGAACTGTTGAGTATATATATGTCCTTCATAATTTCAGAAGTGGTCCAGTTAATATGTTTTGAATGAATGTCAAGGTACACATTTTAATAATTATAATTACTGCTAAATCAAAAATTTTATTCCAGAAGGAACAGTTTCATTATGCGCTGCGAGGACTCAGTCGGGAATCAATATGATTAGACTAAAGCCCTTTTATTGATGGCAGTTACAGTTCATACACTTTTGGCTTACAGCTCTAGCACTACATGTCTTTCTATGATTGGTTACATGCACTTAGCAACAGACATACTATTGGTTAACATGTTTTGTGAGAACCTAAAGTGTGTAGTTTGTAAGCAAGATTTACAGTCCAAATTAGCAACCTCCTTATCTTAGCTCCTTCTTATCTTCTAATCCTGCATTCTTGTTTCATTAGTTATCCATGAAGCCTTTTCCATGGTCGGCTGCATAGAGGCACCCAGGAGTTACCTCTGCTACATGGCCAACTGCATGTAGTTGGTTTCAGTCAGAGTAGGCATATGTCCATTCTCTAACAAGAAATCATCCACAATTATGCTTAAATGGAAGTTTGGTAGTAAAATACTTAATATAAGAAACATATATTTGGCTTCTTGTCTCCATAGCAAACTTCTTTGTGAAGATGTTTGTTCCATGTCTGGAGACAGGATGAGAAGAATCTTCTTACTCAAAAATACCAGTGATAACATTAAATAAAAGAACACTAAAAAATTTTAAAATAATTTAGATCCCAATAGAAGAGTAAATAAGTGATTGAAGCATCATGTGCTTGTAAACTTCCTCATGTTCATTGCCCAAGGAGATTTCTATCTTGTGATTTTCTGGATTATTCTTCTTATTACCATATGTGAGGTCTTTAAGTTTGACCTCCCATTCTCATTCACCCCAACTTTCTACTATAATTAGTGATGCATGAGTACTCACATTAGATTGTGGTATAAACAGCGAAAATATTTTACAGGGTAATTTACTTGCAATACCAGGATTACACACAGCTGTATTCAGAAGAGCAGTGATGCCAGCATATACTACATCTTTCGATTTTCATCAACTAATGGAAAAAAAGAAGGTAAACAGAAATGAAATTAATTTAGAATCAAGATAAAACATTATAATGAACGTACCAAAACTAGAAATGAGTGCTTTGAGATAATTTTGGATGAGAGATATATGTCCTTCTCAAACTAAAAAATTGAATTCCTTGAAAACTGAGTAAAGTCAATAAAACCTAACTTGTAAGTACTTTCACTGCTATATTGATAAACACAGGAGGAATTAGAAATTATATTATCTCAGCTCAGTTTTCCTTTTGATTGTATATAAGTCCAGAAAACAAACAAACAGACAAACAGAAACTGTAAAGGCATGTATAATTCAGTTTTAAGTCTCAGGTTTCACGTTTATGCTGTCAGATGAAGCATCTCTAACCGTTGACGCTCTCAAGAAATAAATGAAGCATTACAAAGGCTTATGTCGTAATACATTTCCATACCTGTATGTATATACATAAAAGGGTTTCTTTCCTAGCCATCCAATTATTGTCATCCTTACATGATTTGACTCTACAGGTTATGCCAGAAATAAAGCAGTCTTATCATTTGAATCTCAGAAATAGAGAAACATTCATGAAGCTAATGAATCTTTCTGGAAATAGATTCTAAAATCTACTACAAATAAACCTCACAGGCTGGTTCATTAACATGCATGATAAGCAGTTTTTAAAACAACAAATGTTGGTTTATAAAAATAAGTTGTTCTATTCCACAGAATGTCTTGAAATAGATGAGGTACTCTCAGTCGATCACCTAGTGAGTAAGAAAATAAAAAAAAAATAAAAATCTTTATGAGATATGAGTATAAACCAAGGGAGGAAGGAGGGGCTCTTCTCATTTTCTTCACTGGGCCTCTGTACTGAGTGGCACACTATTGCTGGTTAATCAAGGAACAAAAAAAATGGAAAAAATTCTTAGCTATGCTATGGATGTCTTTCTGAAATAGGTAGGACACTAGGTCTTATTTATGTATTCCATTAAAATTAAAGGTTTTTTATTGATAGTCAGAAATTCCATTACCCATTTCTTTTTTCTCTTTCAGTGATGAAAATTTCTAAACTAGAGCTGAATTACTGTGAAAATAATACAAAATACTATCTATTTACTGTTCATTAAATAAAAATAAACTTAATATACTTTCAATTTCTCTTTTTGCTGGAACAGTAGAAATATAGTACTCTGGGGAAATCTTGATCATATAGAGATGAACAATATGTTCTTTTCAATGGCTGAATGTGGAAATCTATGCCCTAATAAAATAAAGGGCAGAATACAGTATCAGTAAACCAAACCATTTCATTTAAAGTTGGAATATCCACAACTAAAAGCTAATTTGCCATGCAGCTGGTCTTCATATATACTCATAGAATTCAGTATAGAGCAGGTCTGATGGATACTTAGATTCTAGTAGGTTTTCTGTCATTATGAACATTATTTCTGAAAACAAAAACCATTCTTGTACCATTTTTAGTGTCTACATAGTACTGAAAAAAATTTTGATCAGACTTCAGAGTTAACTGCAGGCTTGGTGGAGAATGGATTGAGAGACACCCAAAGGAGAGGGACTTGGGAGTGCTGGTTGACGACAAACTCAATACCAGCTGGCAGTGTGCACTTGCAGCCAGGAGAGCCAACCATACGCCAGGCTGCATCAAAAGAAACATGGCCAGCAGTCTGAGGAAGGTGATTCTTCCTGTCTACTCTGTACTTATAAGACCCTACCTGGTGTACTGTGTCCAAATCTGGGGCCTCCAACAGAAGAGGGACGTGGACCTGCTCAAGCAAGTCCAGAGGAGGGCCACATCGATTATCAGGGGTCTGGAGTACCTCTCCTGTGAAGACAATCTAGCAGACTTGGACTTGTTCAGCCCGGAGAAGAGAAGGCTCTGGGGAAACCTTCTAACAGTCTTCAAACACCTAAAAGGGGCCTACAAGAAATCTGGAGAGGGACTTTTGACAAGATCATGTAGTGGATCGGGGGAAATGGCTTTAAACTGACAGAGGGGAGATATAGATTAGACATTAGGAAAAATTCTTCACTATGAGGGGGGTGAGACACTGGAATAGGACGCTCAGAGAAGCTGTGGCTGCCCCATCCCTGGGAGTGTCCAAGGCCAGATTGGATGGGGTTTGGCATAACTTGGTCTAGTGGGAGGTGTCTGCTCCCTCAGCCTCAAACTCAAGTTTCTGCATGTGTGCGGGAAGTAAATCTGCCACAGCTTTTACATCTTGTGATACAATGACAATCACTTTAATTTGGTCATGTGACCAAATGCATTTGTCATGAGGCAGTGTCATCTAATCAGACATTTTTCAGTGAGACCAAAGTCATGTAAGAGATTATGATCCTGTAATAATAGGAAAACTAGAAGACATAGGAAATTAAATATAATGATTGGAAAATTGAACAAACCCAGAAAAAAAAATGCAATTTGACTTTGGTCTGACCCCTTTTTAATCTTTGTTTTAGAGGTTCAGCTCTACTCCATGAGGACTATACCTCCCGTTCTGACAGCAATAGATATTTAGTATAAAGATTACCGTGTAAAAAGGTTAAAGACTTCAATTCTGTAACCTTCTGCTATAAACAATTTATAAAATTAGCTTATATTACATTTGATATTCCTTATTATACTCACATACCTAATAGAGCAACTATTTTTTTTCTTAAACAGTCCTATATAGAAACAGTGCTGTCAGTAGCATCCCATCTCCTGATATATTTTAAACCAACCTTCTGTTGGTATCTGTAAGTAATCTTAAAATAGGGTGTAACATTTAATAGCATGTTTAACTATTACCTGAGTAGTAGTTATTGTCATTGTCCTTAGGCTTTTCAAAACTGCCTTAATCGGTAAGCCATTTTATTCCAAAATTACATGCCTAGACCAAAACAGGCATGAGTATGAACCAGGGTATATATATACTTTCTTTTCTGTGTGTGGGGGGATTGGGGGGTGAGATTGCTGTAAATTCTGCAGCTTATCAATATGAACACAAAAAATATTAAGGTGAGTGAAGATAAATGGTGGCTGTCGCCTGAATTCACAGTAGGTCTTGTTTTCTAGATGTGGGCTGTCACAGTGAGTGTGATTGGGAAGAGTAGTCTTAGATATTTGCAATTTTAATTTTAACTCTTAAAATTCAGGGTAATTTTTTCATTTGTTCCATAGTTTTACACAGAAAATATTGGAATAGAAAAATGAAGATAAACTTGTCCTGAGTTCAGCAGTAGCACTCATTTTTCTCCTTCTTAGTAGCTGGTGAAGTGCTGTAGTTTTGACTTGCAGCATGAGAGCAACTCTGATAATGCCGATGTTTTTAGTTGCTGCCCAGTAATGTTTACTCTGACCAAGGACTTTCCGAGTCTCATGCTTTTCCAGGGAGGAAGGGAAACAGAGAGGAAGCAGAGACAGGACATCTGAACAAAACTAACCAAAGAGGTATTCCATACCACAGCATGTCATTCCTACTATACTATAGTTACCTGGAAGGGCTAGATCACCGCTCAAGTTGGGCTGGGTATCAGTCAGCAGGTGGTGAGCAGTCGTATTCTCTCCCCTTGTTATTTCCCTTATCATTATTATTACTGGTGGTAGCAGTAGTGGTTTGTGTTATACCTTAGTTACTGGCCTGCTCTTATCTGAACCTGTGGGAGTTGCATTCTTTCGATTCTCCTCCCCATGCCTCCAGGAGTGGGGGGAAGGTAGGGGAAGCAGTGAGAGAGTGGCTGTGTGGCTGAGTTGCCGACTGGGTTTAAACCATGACACCTGTTTAAGACTACTTCTAAAATCAGCATAGAAGTTCAAGCGCATACAAGAAAATCTAAAAATAAATTGTTTTCAACTGATTTTCATTAATGAGATGCAGGTTTCAGTTGCTATAAATATATTAATTTTCAGCTACATCTTGAGTGCTGAAACTTGAAAACTGATTTACAACAGACTACCACACAACCACTACCCCACATAATTGTGTTTGATCTTCTGCATATTGAAAGATAACTGCTTTTGGCAGCAGATTGCAGGATCATTAATATTGCTATTATTTCAACAGTCACTAAATTAATGTTCCTCTTTGGATTGAGGTCATCTATTACTTCAGTGTGAAAACTACTATGTATAATTCAACTGCAAAGTATTTGCCTGTTAAAGAATAGCAGGATGTAGTTTGAGAAGGATATATGCAAAAAGAATAAAGTTAGAAAAAACAAATGTAACGCTGAAACTTTGAAATAGTCTTTTGAGCAGATGTTTAAACCTGGAAATGCCCAAATGCTGCAAATTCCCCATGTTTTAATCTTAAAGCACTGTAGGTAAATAAAATTTTGTTGCATGTTTCAGGCTTCAGTCTTAACAAGGTTAAAGGGATATCTTGTACTGACTAGCTATTTTCACTTGTGAGTACTGATGGGTGCCAGTAAGTATGCATACATCTGATGCTCCCAAGAGCCTGAACTGACCTCTACAAAACAGATCAACACTTATTGCCTCTTTTAAACTACATATAATGATGATAGTGGTACCAGAGTTCTGCCCTTTTTCTCAAAAATATTCTTTTTTTCGTATGTCCAGTGCTTGGTACAAACCTATGTTTTGTTCTTTAGCCCAAGGGATTAGGGTATTTATACAACCTTGTGACTGCTCTTTCCTGTTGAACAGACGTGATTGTATTAACAATCCTTGAAAAAAAAAAGACTTTTTATCACTTGTTAATGAGAGACCTAATAATTAGTCAATGGAGTCAGATTTTTCTGACAATCATCACTTTTTTCAGCATAGCTTCAGAAAAGCAAAATTACCACAATGTAAAATAGGCTACAGTCCGGCAGCTGTAAAATTCTCAAGGAATGGAAATTATGTAATTTAATTTGTCTTTAGGAGAAAACAGATTTTAATATTGGTATCATTTTATCTGGAAAATATTTCAACTACGGTACTGTTGTCTTTATGCTGTTTGAAAGATAGCTCAAATGCTGCTATAAGAAAGGCTTTCTAAAATACCCTGCTTTGCGATACATGTGTACATATATATATATATATGTATATCCCCAAATATATCCTACATATCCTGAACAACTCTGTGATTGATTTCTAAAGTCCTGGGATTTAAAGGCAAGTTAAAGTAACCCATCTGTTGTTTGGGTGTGGTTGTTTTTTGTTTTGGATTTGTTTTTTGTTGCATTTTTTTTTGTTTGTTTGGGGTTTTTTGTGGGTTTATTTGGGGCTTTTTCTTTTTCTTTTTTTTTTCTATTGTTTCTTTTTTTCCCCAGCTGTCACAACATTAAATAATTCCTAGTACAGCCATTAAATTTATATTCAGACACTTCATTCACATTTTAAGGGACTCCAGACAAGACTGAAAGCATATTTCTATTTTTTCTTTATGCTTCTAAAAATTATGAATTCTACTGTCCTGTTTTATAGTGATTAATTTGCCCTTTAAATATACAAATGTTTTGAATATATTCCAGTGGCTGTCAATGCGACCAATGAGAGAATAAAATACCACTAAATTAAAAAACAACTATGGCAATGCAACTACTTCAGGAATAAAAAATTATCTAAGAAGAGAATGAGGATGGCAATAGTATTCTGAACTATTTTTTTATTAGGTATTTTACCTTGATTATGTAATTTTTCAGGACTGATCCTCCTCACATTATTAAAAAACTATGTTTATTTCAAAAAGGAATAATTGAAATGGTTTCAACACAGCAATGCCAGGCCATTTCTCCTAATTTCTGTAATACTATTTGCAATGACTACATTTAAAACATGGCCTTCTTAACCAGAATATAAGACATCAGTTACTGCTGAAAACTACTTATAATCCAATGGTAAAATTGAGCTCATTTTCGTGGAAGTGGTTCTGTAAATCAATTTATATACTTCTCGCCCATTAAAAAAAAAAACAAACCCACAACAAAAAAAACAGATTTTATAAACAAAAAGAAATATCAAAGAATACCTCTGATTACAATTATCTTCATATATTTTCCTCTCATTCAATGATTCTGCAATGTCCTGCTGTATACGTGCTCTGATTCAATTTTGCTTGTATGATTGTACCTTTTGGGACATCTGCCTTAGTGCTCTGAATATGCTCTGGGAGTTTATATCATTATTCTTGTCTGTCTGCGAGTGACCTTGGGCTTTACTGACTGCATATCATGGAAATCCTGAGCTGTTTGGAGAAGTATTTGCTTCATTTTGACTTTCCTATGGTATTCTTCCCACACTTTAGTATTTTGCAAGCATCTCTTGATTTATCTTAATAAGGCTACTGTGAAGTAAGTTCTTATCTCCCATGTCGTGGTTTAAAACCAGCAAGCAACTTAGTCCCATGCAGCTGCCTGCTTACCACCATCTCCCACCCCTTCCCTGCCCCACACTTTCCCAGGCAGGATGGGGAGGAGAATCAAAAGAATGCAGGTTGAGGTAAGAACAATCCAATAACTAAAGTATAATACAGTGCAACTAATAATAAGGGAAATATCAAGAGAAGAGAATATAAAACCAAAAAGGGGAAAGGGGAAAAGAATAAATTAAAAGGTCATGCACTATAAAATTGCTCACCACCCACTGATCAATACCCAGCCCAACCCAGACAGTGACCAGTCCTTTCTGGGTATCTCCCTCCAGTTTATTTACAAAGCATGAGGCTCTATGGTATGAAACACCCCTTCAACTAATTTGGGTCAGTCAGCTGTCCTGTTTCTGCTCCCTCCCAGCTTCTTGTGTCCCTCTTCACTGGCAGAGCATGACAGACTGAAAAGTCCTTGATGAGGGTAAATGCTACTGAGCAACAACTAAAACATTGGTGTGTTATCAGCATTGTTCTCAGACTAAAGCCAAAACACAGCAATGCAGCAGCTACTAGGAAGAAAATAAACTTTATCCCAGCTGAAAAAAAGGACACAGAGGAAATTTTAAGTACTGAGCAATCCCACAAGTCAATTCACATATTTTTTTCAAATTCAGTATTTAGAAAAAAAAAGATATGCATTTAGTGGCAACCTGTGAAATTACTGTCATGTGTGATCTGCTAAGCATTGTGCAAGAACTTTGTCATAAGTGACAATACAGCATCCAGTTCTCAGGGTATTATTGTACATCTCCATGAGGTCAGTCCACAGCCTTACCCATCACGTATCAGCCTCTTCTCTTGCAATTCTGCTACAAATTTGCCTTTATCAATATAAAAAGAAATCTTTTTAATCATATGATTAAAAAATGTATCATAGTGTTGATTCAAAGAGGACAGAATTAAAACTGGCGAGCATCATAAATATTTGCATTTCCAAGCCTTTAATTACATGTCTCTATAATCCTTATTTTCTTTTCATTTAATATTCAATTTTATAACCTTTCGTAATGTCCAAATACTATTTAAATTTAATATTGCAAAATAAAAAAATAAGATTTCTCTCATGATAGAGCTAACCAATACAGAATGCAGGTTAAAAGACATTTTATAGGTACTAATGAATTTTGTCAAAACACAAGTTTTATTAGAATGCATCAAAACAATGTAAGTATTATCATTGCAAGTATTTATTAGTATTATAAGTGGTTTTGATCAACTCCCGCAGCTGACTAAAAAGCATCACATGTGCAAGGCTCATCATTGTTAGTATGAGACTCATTAAGTAGGCTGGTAATAAGTACTTCATCTAGTTACACCACCCCTCAGTTTGTACTTATTTATGATTATTATTCAAAGTGAAAAAAAAAATTAATCTCTGCTCCCCAAAGGTGTGTTTTGAAGCAGTGAAATAGGAGACGCAGGGAAAGGGCTGGATTGAAAGCAAAGACAGCAGAGACAGCATCACTGACTGGTAGGTACTGCTCCCAGAACCACAGGACCCATAGCACTTTGCTAACAATAGCGTTACAAAATAATTTTGGTAATACATATATTTAAAATTGCAGTACCACTTTGTAAGAGTAATTATCCATCTTTCTGTATTGTGTGTGGCACATAAATCATAGAAAGATTTGCATTGGAAGGGACCTCAAAAATCATCGAGTTCCAAACCCCCTGCCTAGGGCAGGGATACCTGATTGCTCAAAGCTCCATTCACCCTGGCCTTGAGCACTGCCAAGGATGGGGCAGCCATGGCTGCTCAGGGCAACCTGTTCCAGTGTCTCACAACCCGTACAATAAAGAGTTTCTTCCTTATATCTAACCTAAATCTACTCTGTTTCTGTTAAAAGCCATTCCCCCTTGTCCTGTCACTACATGTCCTCATCAAAAGTCCCTCTCCAGACTTCTTGTAGGCCCCTTTTAGGTACTGGAAGACTGTTAGAAGGTCTCTCTGTAGCCTTCTCTTCCCCAGGCTGAACAAGCCCAATTCTCTCAGTCTGTCTTCACAGGAGAGGTTCTCCAGACCTCTGATAATCTCTGTGGCCCTCTTCTGGACTTGTTTGAACACGTCCACGTCCAGCTTGTGTTAGGAGCCCCAGAGCTGAACACAGTACTCTCTCTATTTCTCAGAGGAGAGTGGCCTACTACTATCACCTGTCACTTTCTCCTAGTTGCTCTGGTTGTTATATAGAGAGTAGCTTAGGCTTCCTTACTCAGCTTCAGCGCCTCTCCTGATGTTACAGGTCTTTCCTCCTAAGTCTGAAGAGTGGTGGGACAGTTCTTCAAGGGCACCTCAGGCTTCAGGAAAAGTCTCTTCTTCCTGTGAGTCCCTGCTGTTTCAAGCTTCCATTCTTCCAGAGGAGGAGCTTTTGGCTGTTTGGCCACAGACTAAGTCCGTTGCAGACTGCACTTGTAACCAGCTATTTAACTTTTTCTCAGCCTTCCTGATGTTACATAGCATTCTCACCACCTGCTGCAGCTCAATGGCCTGCACCAGGAAGTCTTACATATGGGCACACTTTCGCCATCATGTCTTGCTGCCTACTCCCTGCTCCAGGAGAGAAGTGTGGGCACGTCCTGCAGTCTGAGATCTGCGCTGTAGCCTCTCCATTCAGCAGCTCCATAAGGCTGCTGTAGGCATCAGCCACTGCTGGGATTGATGGCTTAGATGTCCCAACCAGAGCTGCAGCCTTTGCTTTCAGAGGAGGGTGCCCTTGACCTGTGTGGACAGTCAAAGAACAGTGCCTGTTTGCTGGGTTATGTGCACTTCATGTATCATGTATACTAGGGCTTTCTATTTGTAAGATGAAGTAAATGTAGTTTCAGGTGGTACAAATCAATGAAGTGATGTCCCACTATTTTTAGAAGTAAAAGCATGGCACATGAGAGTCTTATCTTTTTTATATGCAAAAGAATGAACTGTAAATTCAAAGTTACTATATATTTTTTATTATTATTCACGATCTACCTGCACCAAAAATTGTGCTAGGCCTATGGTATGTTCGCTGGGATATTTAAGAAGTTTTTGACCTAGCACTGCTCTTCTAAAGTCAATGAAACTTTTGCTGTTAACATTAAGTGAAACAGACCTAGGGCAATGTTGAGAGCTTTAGAAATTCCTGCATGAGAATTTGCACAGGGAATTAGCATGAGAGGTTTACAACCTACAGTTACAAATGGTACAACACCTGGGACAAAACAGTATGATGAATTTGACAGTGGCCATGAAAAAAAAAATAGAAAGAGGAAAGACACTACTTAGTAACTCAGCGTTTCCCTGCAATAGGAATAGTTTCTTGTAATACTAATACTGTTTAGAAATTAAAGATATAGAATGGTTAGTGAAACAAAGCGTCTTTGTTACTCATCTCTTAAAATGATGGGGGCATCTTGTATTGACATTTTAACTCAAACAAAGGTTTGGAATGATAAATAACAGCCAGAGTTAGACACTTCTTAAAGAAAGCGGCACGCTATCTGGGAAACTGAGGCACTTCTTTATAAAAGAGAACATTTAGATCTCAAAAGAAAATAAAAATAAAACTCAGTGGACTAGGAAGTCTGGAAAAAATGCCAGTGCTTATTGCATTGTCATGGGTTCAGCAGTAGCAGTCATTTTTCTCCTTCTCTGTAGCTGGTGCAGTGCTGTGTTTTTGACTTTCGTCCTGGGAATAGTGCTGATAACACCAATGTTTTTAGTTATGGCTTAGTGATGTTTGGTCTGGCCTCATGATCTGCCAGGCAGGAGGGAAAGCCGGGAGAGAGCAGAGACAGGACACCTGACCCAAGCTGACCAAAGAGATATTCCATACCACAGCACATCATGCCCAGGATGCAGAAACGGAGAGGAGAGGCCTGGAAGGAGGTGGCTTGGTCAGGCCGGGTATACATGGTGAGCTGTTGTATTCTCTTCCTTTGTATTTCTCTTGTCATTATTATTATTGGTGGTAGCAATAGTGATTTGTGTTATACTTTAGTTACTAAACTGTTCTTATCTCAACCTGTGGGAGTTGCATTCTTTTGATTCTCCATGTAGCAAACTGTGTGGCTGATTTACAGCCTAAACCATGACATGCATATGTATAAAAAGTTGTGTGAGAGAGACTGTGGTTTTGTAGACTGTTATAATATATGAACATATATTTCCTATCATTGAAGCCCTTGTTAATAATTCTACTGAAATGTCTTTAGTTCGTTAATGAACTGAATCCTTAATGGACACTGGCAAAACAAAACCTAGCTTAGAATTTTGGCTTACATTCAGACAACAGAATGCCCTGTAGCGTCTCCATGAGATATGTCATGATTAAAGAAAAAATAGTTCAGACATTGATTGCTTTGGTTAAAATTATTGAGCGGAACAGGTTCATTACTAATGGATCACTAGGATATACATTTACAGATGGATTTTTTTGCTGGGTTCAGTCTCTCTCCCTCCCCTAGGGAACCAGATGCAACAGCATGTGCGTGTAAAACAAGAGTCCATCTCTTGCATGAACAGATAACAATAGGGTGAGCAGTGAATGTAAGCAGCTGCTGAAAATAATTTCAAATTATTTGAAAGTTTTAAAGTCCTTACTATCTTTTCTTTCTCCAGTAAATCACAGGTTCCACTATTTCTTGCATTTTGTTCACTATATGAGTATTTCCTAATCTAGCATTTATCTTTTCACACAATTATCCCCTTCTGCTTTGTTTCCCTGTTTTTCTGGATGATCAATTTCTTATTCTCTCATTAAGGCTTAATCTATAACTGCTTCTAGTATCCATTTCCTAAAAAGGATTTTACAGTTAATCTTCAGTTAATTAATGATTCCAGATGCATATAACCTTTATTAAAACATCTACTATGGCACAAGGAAGGGAAGTACAGGAAGAATAGCAAACAGCAAAATTTAAATGAAGCTGAAGAAAGCAGGGATGTTTCTTAAAGGACTGCCTTTTGAGTAAAGTTCTGGACTTGAACTCATGTTCTATAAATCTCCATAAATTATCTTAATCTATTTAAATCAAAAGAAAAGTAAATATAACATTATAAAAGTTGTAAAGAGAGTAAATATAACATTAACATATATATATTAAAGTACATGAAGTAGCAAATGTAAAGAGAGTAAATATAACATTAACATATATATATTAAAGTACATGAAGTAGCAAATGGTTCTCCATAACTGGAGAGGTTTCCTTGCATGGATTTTCAATATAGCAACCATCATTTATAAAATTTGCACTTTTCTAACAAATAACAGTTTTTTCTAAGATGACATTAAAATCATAGCGTTAAGTCACACTTCAGATTTAACTAAGGCACTATGCTCAAATTTTATAGAAAAATATTTGGCGTATTTCCACAAAAGAGATATCACAATATAGAATTATAGAATAGTTAGATTTGGAAAGGACCTTAGGATCATCTAGTTCCAAACCCCTTGCCATGGGCAGGGACATAACACACTAAACAGTGTCCCCCAAGTATTAAGACTTACTACCCTCTGTCCTACCTTATAACTTGCCCTCCACAAACCCTTGCTCCATCATGCTACACCACAGGCTTCTATAGCCATTTTAGCAGACTACAGCCTACCAGTAGAGGCTTTATTATTATGTTACAAAACTCTAGGTTTTGGATAAAGTATCAAAACAGGAGCATGATAGTAAATAAAGGATAGAACTAGTAAAAAAGGTTTACATGATTTTAGAAAAACAAGAAACAAATCATATTTTTAAAATATGAAAAGCTGTTGCTTTCATGCACCTACAGTTCAGGGACTTCAATATAAAAAGATTAGCCTGTTCAGAAACAGCTGTATCTCAACTTTGTCAAGACAGAGACCATACTTGAATAACATCAGGGACTTCAATAGAGTTGCAACTATTGCACAATCACAGCAGAAGCGCTACATTACACAAAGCAAAACAAAACCAAAACCTACAACCCACGAACAAAAAAGAATAATTGTATGGAATAATTCATAAGGGTAATTACACATACAATGCCAGTAATACAGAAA
Source organism: Bolborhynchus lineola (assembly GCA_025448015.1). Taxonomy (NCBI): domain Eukaryota; kingdom Metazoa; phylum Chordata; class Aves; order Psittaciformes; family Psittacidae; genus Bolborhynchus; species Bolborhynchus lineola. The sequence goes on from JAOEHX010043157.1 coordinate 19,636, forward strand.
TAAATCAGACTGTCATTTTACCATTCTTTTAAATTGTTGTGAAGATTTTTAAAATCTACAAAGGAATGACCAAAATTTAATGTAAACATTTATATATATATATCCATAATTTTAGAACTGTCTTGAGAAATAAATTTTTTTGTTGTAATTGCAAAAAATGCTACCTGTAAGAACACAGTAAGTCTTTGGTACAAGACTTTAAACAAGCAGAAAAACTACAAAATTGTACAACAGGAAAAACTTGTGCAATGACGTTTTAATTCCAGTACCTTAATTAGAAACACTAAACTCGGATTGATAGAGCCTTGCTCATTTTTTCAAGAATTTTCGAGCACATAAACTTTCAGCCAATAGCTGCTTATGCTGAGGCATTCTGGTTTCATATATTGTCAAAGTGATACAGAGAGCAGAAAGAGGAAGTGGAATTAGCTATAAATGCCCTTATTCATAAAAAGAAATTAAATATATACTTTGTTCCAAAAAGGGGCTTATTTCTTCATTAAATATGCATGTGAAGATCTGAAAGTATGAAAAGAGTTATTGTACTCCTTAAAAGAATTGAAGAGGATCAGCTTATTAGATTTGTGAAGTTTGGCAGTATATGAAATAATATGTGCCCTGAAAAATCTTTATCATAGTATGTATCTTTGATACATTTGAAAGACCTGATTTTTATTTCAATGAGAAAGATTCGTCTTTTGTATCCTTTTAATCAATGGTTACAACTGCTGTACACAATCCTTAAGGCAGTAATTGCCACAGAGAAGCACTTTCCAGCCAAGGAAAGAACTTTAGCAAGGGTGTATCTTGTTGATTTAATGAATGTTTGCAATATAACACAGCCATGATACAGCTCTCATTTTCTCAGATAAAATTGCACATGCTTTCTTTTTTATTCCATAGGAATAACAAATGACTTCTTTATAAAAACTCCAGTTATGGACAAATCTATTCCATTGTTTAAAATGCTCATGAGTCAACAAACTTCTGCATCTCCCCTTTGCAGATACTTATATGAAATTGTAATTAATAAGTAAGTAGGACTGCAGGAGGAAATGAGTCTAGAATATCCTGCACAAAATCCTATCCTAGGCATTATTCTGATGGATTGTGAGGGAAAAGGAAACTGCCCAGTGTACACCAAATACTGGGAAAAACAAAACAAAACAAAACAAAACAAAACAAAACAAAACCAACAAAACATATTTCCCTACATATAGTAAATTAAAGAATTCTGGGATCAATTTATGGTTTTAAAGTAGACAAACATACAGGACTAAACTATTTGTAGAAGTAAAGACATGAATCATAGCCATTCCAATTTTACTGAGGCATATGTTTTGCTATTTTATACCATGACGTTCTGATTTAATGGAAGGTCAAAAAAGTTTAAAGTTGCATTTCAGAGAAACTGCTTGAGGAAAAAAAGGTGTTAAAACAATCATACCTTAAAAAATTTTACTCACTAACAGAAGAGAATGACAAAATGCTTTTATTATACAATGGAAGTCTTTCTACCCTGAGTATCTGTCATGGTTTAAGCCCAGTCAGTAACTCAGAAACCACACAGCTGCTCGCTCAGTATCCCCACTTCTTCCTCCCCCTCTCTCCTGGAGGGATGGGGAGGAGAATCGAAAGAATGTAACTCCCACAGGTAGAGATGAGAACAGGCCAGTAACTAAGATATAGCACAAAACCACTACTGCTACCAACAATAATAATAATGATAAGGGAAATAACAAGGGAAG
>JAOEHX010043158.1:8742-21687 GCA_025448015.1 Bolborhynchus lineola
TAACTGAGGTATAACACAAACCACTGCTGCTACCACCAATAATAATAATAATGATAAGGGAAATAACAAGGGAAGAGGATACAACCACTCACCACCTGCCAACCAATACCCAGCCCCACCTTACCAGTGATCTAGCCCTTCCGGGGAACTGCCCCCAGTTTATATAGTGGGCATGATGTGCTGTGGTATGGAATACCTCTTTGGTTAGTGGTTACTTTGGGTCAGATGTCCTGTCTCTGCTTCCTCCCAGCTTCCCCTCCTCCCTGGCAGAGTATGAGACTCAGAAAGTCCTTGTTTGGAGTAAACATTACTGGGCAGCAGCTAAAAACATTGGTGTTATCAGCATTGTTCCCAGTCTGAAAGTCAAAAACACAGCACTGCACCAGCTACCAAGAAGGAGAAAAAATGACTGCTACTGCTGAACCCAGGACAGACACCAAGCAAAACATTCTGGCTGCTGGGACACTCAGATGGTTTCCTATCAGTAAACAAGCTCTACTGAAAGTAAGCAAGATAGTCAAGAAACAACTAACAGACAAACCCTACTTGGGAATTCAGTTCTGGTTTTGCAGTACTCTATTCCAAAAGGTCCAGTACTCAACGTGGAATTTGGTGCAGGATCAGGACTTACATCTGCAACAGAATTAGTCAGGAAATTCACACATTTCCCACAGAAATGCCGAAGCTTCCTTCTTCCTCTGACACAACTGAAGTTGTAAGGCTGCAGAGGCTACACAGCCAGGCAACCTGCCATCTGTGAAGCCTGGTGAGCCCGTGAATGGGTTTATGGTGGATTGAACAAGCCCAACTCTCACAGCCTGTTTCCATAAGAGAGGTGCTCCAGCCCTCTGATCATCTTCATGGCCCTCCTATAGACTTATTTGAATAGATTCGCATCCCTCTTGTGTTGGGGACCACAGAGCTGGATGCATTACTCCAGGTGGGGCTTCACAAGAGCAGAGTAGAGGGGGAGAATACTCTCCCTTGACCTGCTGGTCATGCTTCTTTCAATGCAGCATATGGTTGGCTTTCTGGGATGCAAGCACACACTGCCATTTCATATTGAGCTTCATCTGGAGAGGGCATGTAGTGACAGGACAAGGGAGAATGGTTTTAAATTGAAAGAGGGTAGATTTACATTAGACATTAGGAATAAATTCTTTACTGTGAAGGTGGTCAGTGACACAGGTTGACCAGAGAAGCCACGGCTGTCCTATACCTGAAAGTGGTCAAGACGATGTTAGAAAGGCGTTTGAGGAATCTGGTCTAGTGGATGGTGTCCCTGCCCATGGCAGGGGGGATGGAACTAGATGATCTTTAAGGTCCTTTCCAACCCAGGCCTTTCTATGACTCTATATTTGGTCCGTATGACTGTTAGTGTGGTAATAGTATCTTACTGTATGTGGACACTTAAATTGTAGGGGACCATCTTTATCAATTCAATATCCACAAGTCCGTGAGGCATAATGGGATTCATCCCAGAGTACTGAGGAATATCATTGAAAAGGATGCAGGAGTTCAATGTACTGTTAGCAACTTTGCTGATGATACCAAAGTAGGAGGTGTTGTTAATTCTCTTGAGGGACAAGATGCCCTGGGGAGGGATCTAGATAGACTGGAGCATTGGGGAATGGTTAATGGCATGAAATTTAACAAGTTGAAATGCTGGATCCTGCACCTGGGATGAAGTAATACCCCGCACAAATATAAACTTGGAGAGGAGTGAGTGCATCAAACACAACAGAACCAGCTGTTCAGAGGAGATGGTTATCCTGATGTATTCAGTGTTGGTGTGGACACACTTTGAGTACTGTGTATGTTTCTGGGACCCACAATTTAATATGGATGTTGACGTACTTGAATGAGTCCAGAGGAGGGCAACAAAGCAGAGAGGAATGTCTTATAAAGAGAAGCTAATGACTTTGGACTTATCTAGTTTGGAGAAAAGGAGGCTGAGGGGTGACTTCACTGCTCTCTACAACTTTCTGAGGAGGGGAAGTGGAGTGCTGATCTCTTCTCCCTGGTACCCAGTGCCAGGATACATAGGAATGGTTAAAAGCTACACAGGGGAAGGTTTAGACTGGACATTAGGAACCATTTCTTTACTGAAAGAGTGGTCAGACACTGAACAAGGTTTCCTAGAGAGGCAGTTGATGTCCAATGTCTGTCAGTGCTTAAGAGGCATTTGGACAATGCCCTTAATAAGATGCTTTAGTTTTTGTTCAGCCCTGAATTGGTCAGGCGTTGATCACTGCAGGTCCCTTCTAACTGTAAGTCTATTCTGTTCCTTCCTAGGTTTTACAGAAAGACCCAGTAAGGGGTCATAGATGTCTTTATTGTCATGGTGATGTTATACCAATAAAGGAAGAAACCTAGCCAGAAAAGTGTAATTCAGAGAATCCCCAGTTGCACTTCTAGGCTCCTTAGCATTGCAACTGGGCAGTGGCACAGCACAGTATACATGGAGAATGCCACGATGTCCAGACATGGAGAACTGGGCTGTATGTGTTGTGTCAGAAGTCAAGTAGTAGAACAGTGAAGCATGCTGTGGCATCAAAATCAGGACTGCTGTCTACCACCAAGGTTGATGTCTAACAGGAAACACAGTATTACAGGTGAATGAAACAGGGTGAGTAGAAGGATTTCCTAGGATATGACCCCAAGCTTTGATGACTTCCAAGGAGAGGTATTTATTTGGAATTGGTAAATGTATTTACATGTGGACCAATTGCAACTTTTTACCTACTAGATGTCCTATGCATTAGAAGCTGATCAGGCCATTTTTAGAACGAATCTCTTTGTCAAAATTTTGTTATCAAATCTTTCAGAAAGCAACACTGTTTTACTTAGTATTTAGATAAATAAAATGTCTTCTTCTATGTCACGTGAACTATGTAAATATTTGAATTTAAACCTATAAGGACTGAAAGAATGGTTACCCAGTGAAATAGAGACTTGTCAAACAATGAAAACCAAAGCCCTACATACACCTACACAAAACTGAGCTAGAATAAAACTTCTTTTCCTTCACCATGCAGCTTACCATAGGCAGTGTCTGCTTCTGAAAAAGAAAAAAAGAGGAAAAAAAAAAACCCTCCTACACTTCATATCCTCACATTAAAGATTTTATTTCAGTCAAAACTCTACAAATTTTATGCCTTTATCCTGTGTGTTCCATCAGCTAAAAGGCAAATGATAATTCAGCAAATGCAGACTTTTCATACCAAAGGAGGAGTTAATTCCAAAACTGAGTAGTTCAGGGAAATAAAAAGTTTTGCGTGCAATTTTCTCAGATATTCCTCCTGTATATCCAGCTAAAGAACATCTAACATCAATGGTTACTGTTAGTAGAAATAAAATAGGTGCGAGGGCAGGGGAAAGGAGTTCGCTTAGAGAGCAAACTCTTCTCTTGTCAGAGAATATTAATCTCTAGTTGTGTGCACAGTGTGAGGAAATGGTAGTTCAGTAGTTCTCTGTTGTTATGAATCCAAGATTTGTCTTTAAGCTGTCAAGAAAATCTGGTCAATAAGAGTAGCTATTAAAAGAGTTTGTCACTATGCAGCTTGTGGTACTGATAGTAACTGTGGTACTGGTGAGTTAAAACAGCTGTCATGTGCAGACAGGATCTCCCTCTGGAGTGCTTCAAAAGCATGCAGTCCTTTGACCATACAGGTAACTCAACCATTTCCTTAAGGATGTCCGTTTCTCTAGTGTATGCTGATAGTTTTGTCTCTAACTGTAGACATGTGGGTACGTGTCCTGGTATCACCCCAGCCAGCAACTAAGTACCACACAACTACTCACTCCTTTTCCCCCTCCACACCCTGGTAGGACACAGAGGAGAACTAGGGAAAAGGCAGAACCAGCAGGTTAGGGTAGTAACAGTTTCATAATTGAAATAAGGTAAAATATAGTAGCAACAACAATAATAACAACAAGAATAATTAAAAAAAAAAAAAAAAAAAAAGACAGAGGAATAAAACTTAAGAAACCAAAGTGATGCACAATTGCTCACCACCTGCTGACTGATACCCAGACCAACCCGAGCAGTGATTGGTCCCTTCTGGGTAATTCCCCTGAGTTTATATACTGGGAATGCCATGCTGTGGTATGGGATACCTCTTTGACGCTTGGATTAGGTGTCCTGGTGTCCTGTCTCTGCTCCCTCACAGCTGCTTGACCCCCTCCTCTGTGGCAGAGCATGAGAGACTGAAAATTCCTTGATCAGGTTAAGCATTGTTTAGCAACAACTGAAACATTGGTGTGTTATCAGCATTATTCCCAGACTAGAGCCAAAACGTAGCACTGTGTCAGCTTCAAGGAAGAAAATTAACTCTATCCCAGCTGAAACCAGGACAGTACATCACTAATGCCCCATGTTGTATCACTCCACATTAAAAGAAGTATTAATGTTATTTAAAGCACATGATAGATAAGCAAGATTTCCAGACAAGCTGCCACTCACCAGGTGTATGACTTTGGGCAAGCAGCTTCCTTAGTCTCCATATACCCATAGAAGCTATGATTTATGGACAGGCTATTCTTAGGTCAACAAGGTGTTATGAAAATAAATCACTATTGCAAAGTCCTAAGAGACAATCAAAAGAGAGAGATTGTATAACAGAAACTAAAGCATTCATTTTATTTATAAATTCTTAAATTAATAATCATGCCCTCTTATCAAATTTGCTAGGTGATTTTTACATTAATTCAGCTTGTGTAGACTAAAGTGAGGCTCTATAGCTGGACTGCTTCCATAACTCCAAAGAAGAATTTGCTCTCATTATATCTTATGTTAAAGACACACCTGCTAAACAGCTGCAATCCATTTTTCTTTCATTCTTAGATCAACACAAATTGCAACAAATTTGGTTTCAACTGACCATTTGTTTGAGAGATGCTTTTACTGATCTTGCCAACACTAACATTTATGACAACGCTTGAATTATTCAGTCCCATTTTGCTTAAGAACAATTTATGAAGCTCCATAAATGTATGAAGTTATTAGGAACATATTGTAATACAGCTTGTCTGATTTGAACTTGTCTAACCCTATTAAATGAGATCATGAATTAAAAAATCAAGTATATAAATATGAGCTTGTTATTTGCAGACATGCATAGCTACCTTGATGCTTTCTTGGATATGGATATTTTCCCAAAGATCACTCTCAGCAATAGAGTTGGTGGGAAGATTTTTCTCCTCCTAGAAAATCTGTACCAAGGGATAGAAGTGAACACAAATTGTATGCATTTTCTAACAGGAAAATTAAATTAAAAAATAGAAAAAATCCTCTTGGCTTGGTTTACCCATCAGATTTTTTTTAATCCAATCTGCTGTCTGTAAAACCAATTTAAAAAATTTTATGTGTGTATATGTTTGTATTTCAACCACAAACAAGAAGGAAATAGACAATTTTTCCCATGGATATTTAGAACTGTGTACTAAGTTTGTTACCGGATGTGCTATCATGAGGGACATCAAGACCTTTACCCTTTGCTGCAGAAGCTGGTGGAGAGTCAGAAATGATGCTATCAGGAAGGAGTCTGCTGAAATCAAGACAGCTGTAGTGCCATAGCTAGTGAAAATAGGGAAATGCTGATTGAAGGTAACATAAAAACATTTCCTTTTTCAGTTAGTTACAAAGGAAAGCTGAAGCCTCTTGTCTTCTGAATTGCATCCTAAATAATTCTGCTTCATTTCCACCATAATTGTCTAACTTTCTTTTCTTTTTCATAAGTCTTCCCACTTAGTCTGTTTGCAAGCCTAAATCTTCATGGTACAGATCTACAGTGCAGATTATCATCTGCTCCCTGCCTTTTGCAGGAACTACAGGAATAGTTTTGCAGGGCGAAACATAGAATCATAGAATCAGAGAATAGTTAGGGTTGGAAAGGACCTTAAGATCATCTAGTTCCAACTCCTCTGCCGTGGCCAGGGACACCTCCCACTAAACCATGCCACCCAAGCCTCTGTCCAACCTGGCCTTGAACACTGCCATCGATGGAGCGCTCACAACATTAAGACCTTGACTTTTGACATTCAGACTGGGAACAACGCTGATAACACCGATGTTTTTATTTGTTGCATAGTAATGTTTACTCCAAACAAGGACTTTCTGAGTCTCATGCTCTGCCAGGGAGGAGGGGAAGCCAGCAGAAAGCAGAGACAGGACACCTGACCCAAACTAACCACTAATCAAAGAGGTATTCCATACCACAGCATGTCATGCCCACTATATAAACTGGGGGAAATTACCTGTAAGGGCTAGATCACTGGGGATCACTGGTCAGGTGGGGCTGGGTATCGGTTGGCAGGTGGTGAGTGGTTGTATTCTCTTCCCTTGTTATTTCCCTTATCATTATTATTATTGGTGGTAGCAGCAATGGTTTTGTGTTATACCTTAGTTACTGGACTGTTCTTCTCTCAACATATGGAAGTTACATTCTTCCAGTTCTTCTCCCCATCCCTCTGGGAGCTGAGGGAGAAAGGGGGGGAGTGAGCGAGTGGCTGCATGGTTCCACGTTAGTGGCTGGGCTTAAACCATGAAAGCCCTTTTTCATACCAAAGTAGGTATGAACAAGCCATGACACATATACATACTTGATCACTATCTCTATTTTAAGTCCAAAACTGTCCAATGAAACAAATAAACCTTACAATTTGGCAGGTAATGATCTTAAAATTACTAGTGAACATAGATTTAATATTTTCCATAAAAATTAGACTTTCACCTTTATGTACTTTTTACCTTTCTTCCTCATAGAAAATATCTTCTGCAGCTGATAATTTTTCATTTCTCATGAGCACCTTCACATATTTTTGGGTTTTTTATTAATAATTTCAAACACCATAATAAATCATTCACCAACTTAGGCTTTTAAATTAATACTTGATCTTTGATCTACTGTACCGTGTATTTCAATAAATGTTCTCATTGGAAATTTTATTCTTTGTCCTGAAAGACAGTTTTCTATTCTCTCTCTGGTACAAAGCCTAAATTTAGTTTCTGTTTTTCAGGGTGCGAAAAAATGAGGAGCAAAATCCATCGTAAGTTCTGTTACAAGTTATATGCAAGTTTTCAGTAATACAGAATAATAATGTAAACATTTCTGACATCAAAAGAAATATATAATCTTCTTTTCAATTATATTTCCTGACTTCAAGTGTAGCTTTGTCCCTGTTGGGACCAGGATTCTTTGGTTTGGTGACTTAGCAACCTGCATCTTCTAAAATAAAGAACATTCAGTAATGAACTTGTGAGTGGCTGAGGGCATGAAGACGTACATCACTGGGAGAACATTAAGTTGAAGTCGTACTTTGAAGCTCTGAACAGACCAGGCACAATTTGTAACACATAACATATTAAATCTGTGTGTGATAAATGCAGCTACACATTGTCCTCACCAAATTAAACTCTGAGACCTAAGAGCTGCCCTATATATATGTAGGTGTCCATCACATCCTCAAATAGCAGTTGATCCAGAAAGCAGCAGTGAAAGGGAATTCAGTAGTCAGAATGTAAAAGTAGGACTTGAAAACATTTTGTTCCTGCCTAGAGATACTCATTGATAACATAAAATTGGAAATTGGATTGCAGAATTATTCTATACCTTAAAATCACCTTTATCAGGAAGCTAAACATCTTCTCTTCTCTCTTGTCAGGGAATTTTATTCATAGTCATTGACAGAATTGAAAACCAGAAGCTTTTTTAGCCCTGCAGACTGAAAAAATTGGCTTATTTTAATTTGTCTTAAAGCCCAGAGGTGTCAGCTACTGTTTGAAGAGGTAGCCTTAGGACATCTTTTGTCTGGGCAGTTAGTAGGACATGCATGTAACAGAAAGAATATACTTGTGCCTAAGGAGTGCACAGTACACTCCTTATTTCGCATTATATAAATCCTGTTGTTTAAATCTATATGCAATCTGAATTAATATCCCTCAGTTTCTACCAGGCCCTTTAAATGGTAGTTAAGATTTTTTTCTTTTTTTTCTTTTTTTCAGTTGCAGAAGACATTTAGAGGTTGCAAGTTCACTGCTGGTTGTAAATGTTTCAAGGATTTTTCAGGTTGCTCAGTTTTGAAAGATCTATAATAAAAGTGGTCTTAATTCTGCTGAAACTTAACCATCTCACTTCTCTGTATTACTTAAATCTTGTATCCTTCTCCTAATTAATGAATCTAGTCATAATAACTGTCCTTGTGGTTGACAGTTATCAGACATGGATCCAACAATTTCACAGATCTTGGGTTTGTGACACTTTATAATGGAAACATCGAAGGTAGATCACGTACAGCCTGGGAATTCAGAACATCTAAGCAAGGTGGCTCCCTTCATGTTATGTTGAATAGACTGGGGTTGGTGTTAGTGGAAATTGTCCAAGAGCCCATCTTTTTTGTTTGTTTTTGTCTCATTATATATATAGTTCTTCCTTCTGGATCCAGTTTGGGCTGTGTCCAATCTCCTGTCCCCATATGGAAAGTCATTCTTTCTGGATCTTTTCTTCTCTTTGCTGTTCTGCTCAGAAAACTGAACCATACTCAGTGTGCTGCCTCTCTTTCGCACAATTGGCACATAATGACAGCACTTACTCAGGAAAATGTTCAAATCTGCAGACCACAGCTCAGCAGGGCCTGAGTGAGATGAACAGCTCAAGGACAGGACACTTGTGATATCTGCTTTGAGCTCTTCCCATAGAAGCTGAGGTTCTGTGCAAATAAGGATATAGAAGAGACAGACATCTGGAAGAAGCCTGACTCTATCCGTCACTTTCTCAGATATATTTGAGGATCATTTCAATTATTCCACACATGTATTTTCATAACCTACCAATCCATCACCAAAATTGAGGCACTTGCAAAAAGTATCTTATAATATATGATGAAAAGATTGGACAGCTATATACGCAGACAGAAACTAGAAGGAAGATCTAGGAAAAATGAAAAAATTCTGAGTGTTTTTTTGTCTGGAAAGAATTGTGTTCTACTAAAAGCTAATTAAAAGATCTCCACTACATGTTTCATCATCACTGAAATGCAATCCCAGTCTTTGCTTTTAAACTTATACTGGCATAATTTTCCTAGAAACTTATGAAAAGTTTTGGAGTATTCTGTAAATTTTCAAAGGACCTAACTTATCCACTACAACTTTACAGAGGTAATAATAGAAGTCTATGCAATAGTTCCTATTTTCTGGTGCTGGACATACTCAGATATACCCCTTTATATTCTGAAAATATGAGCTGATTCATACTTCCAAAATACTTAGCACACCTAACTACATTCAAAATGATAGCCTATCATAAAACTGGGGATCTTTCCTGCAAGCAGCATGTCTTACTGAAATAATGCCAGCTTACATTATAACAAGAATCATACCTGAGACTGCCAACATGGAAAAATTCTAATAGTTATGCAGCTGAGCATTAGTAGAGAGTCTGGATTCATAGATTTCAAAACAGATAGTCATCTTTCAGCAACATCAACTGGAAGGAAATATTCCCTAGGCAATAATTGATATCCTGTATCATCTATGTTCCAGTCACACTTCTTTCTGCTCAATTAGTATCAAAATTTCAACTTGATTTAACAAAAACAGCAGCTGATTTTTTTGTGTGTAGGTGTAGACAAATTCATCAATATGTATTATAGGAAAAATACAATTATATGATTAAATTTTGTCAGCAATTGTGGTGTTTCCTACTTTTCTATTGCTTTCAACAACGTAAAATTTCCTAGTACCTCAACCTCCAGAGAAGAAAGATTATGCCCCCTCTAAAATGTTGAGACCATTGGGCTTTATGTAACACGCCTCAACAACCAGCTTATCTGACCCTTCTTGACATTTATCTTTCATAGCACATCAGCAAGCCTAAAGAAAATTCTTGATGCCATTATTTTTCATGTATCACTTCACATACATTTTGCTATAGAGGAAAAACTCAGTTTCTTTCTGGCTTGACTCTCCACCATGCTATTGAGAGCACACAGGGAACATGGAGGAAATTTCATCTTAGTAGTGGGCTTTGACTTTGAGATTTTTCTTCAGGTGAAAATCAGATACAAGGGAAATTTAACCCTCTAGAAGTAGCTGCTTCAGGAGAGAAAAAAATATTTGATCAAGTAGGAATAAATGGACAGACCTATATCAGTATGTTCCTATTTGGTGGTACCTAAATCGATGTCTGTGAGAAGACTGAAGATCTCTCATAGCTTTGACCAAAATATATATAATGTGTTTAGATATGGAGAAATAACTTTGTTCATTTGATGGGCTCTCTAATCTCTCTTTTTATCCACATTCCATGGAACCCTGAAAATATTGTATGAAATAAAAATGGTTTAGAAATAATAAACCGTCATCAGGTTTTGTTTACACAGCTTCTACAATGTATATAAATCCATTAAAAATATACTCTGAGAAGAAGATTTTCTAAGCAAAGCTCATGCAGGCATGGTTTTCCTTTCTAACTACTCTGTATCTGGAGTTTAAAGGCTGGGACTGAAGCCTGCAACATACTTAAAATGTTACAAAGTGAAATAAATGGGTCTCTTCCAAATGAATCCCAGATGATGCCAAGTCAAGGAAGATTTATGCATGTGTTGCATAAATATTTAATGATATGGCCAAAAACCTACTGCCACTTAGCAAAAAGACATTTATCATTCCTGTGAAATATGTCTTTTTAGCCAATAAGACTAAAGTATGTTAATGACCTCAAGTGAATTGTGTTGTTAGTCATTAAACATTTTCTGACTTCTGATTGGCTGAGTCACCTCTGAGATCATAGTCCCACCATCAGCCATAAATTATTCTGTAACCACCAATAAATTGGTGTGAAGCATTTTTCTTTAATCTATAAAATTTACTGTAGACATGAACCAGAACAAAGATATCTCGTACACAGGAGTTTCAGAAGAGCTGTTCTCTCAAATTTTTTTACGAAAACAAGCAATGCTTCATGTGGCTGTGTGAGAACTCACAGAGAACTTCACAAACACTCCAAGACTAAAGTTTGTAGAAAATCTCCATAACCAGTTTGAGGAGTCTGTTTTTTGCTGAAATGACTTTAGTGCTTACAACATGCTGAATTGTTGATAAGTGTTCATTTCATAAAGTGTTGATTTCAATGCCTTCTCAGGTCCATTGAAATCTGTGACTAATGGATAAGTCTCTAAACATGAAAAAATATGGCTATTCAGTTAAATCCATGCTTTTAAAGTGGATGTGCACTGGGCTTTAAACTGCTATTTAGAGCTGAAACTATTTCTTGTACTTCAACTGGTTTCTCAAAAACTGAATTCTGCCAAAGTGCTGTACCTGTACTGACTGTTTTATTTGGTATATATTTAAAACAACCAGCAAAGCAGAGAAAAGGAGTCTCTCATTTCCCATCCTCTGAAACAGCAATGCAGACACATCAGACCTCACATGGTAAAGCACCTCTGGAGATAGCTGGATATGTTGCTTACATGCTGCGTGGGGTTGAGTCCATCAAGTCTGCTGAGACAGCTTGCTGTGCTTGATGCAGATACACTCATCTTGCTCAGGATGCTTCATTTTCCTCACCTCATTTCCACATCTGACATCAGACAACATCAGAAAATTTGGCTCAGGGAAAACCAAGTAATTAACAGAGTGCTATTGGAATTTCGCAGGCTTGGATCTCCTAAGTCCTGAGCAGCAGTTTTTGTTAATTTATTTCTGCAATACAGATGTTCATCAAAAGAAGTATTAACTGTAGGTGACAGCTTAATATGTAGTATAATTTTGTGGTGTGTCCTTCAGACAGGTCTGCTTTCTTCTGTGGTTAACTTTCCAGCTCACTGCCATTCAGACGATAGATTGGTTGGTAAGTTGTCTCAAACACTTGAGATATTAACAAATTCTAATTGGCTATGTAATAGGAGCAGACAGCATGTACAATGTTAAACCACTTCTGAACCACCTATTTTCTGTATGCAAATAAGACAGAAACAAATGTTTGGCCCCAGCTGGGCGAAATGTCCCATTTAGAATTCTTTTCCTCTTCTTTGTTCTTTGATGTTCTGCAAATGAGCTTTAGAACTCCCCTCTTCACACAATTCAATTTTACAGGCCCATTATCTGAGATATAATGTGGAGGTTAAATATATCAGGGCAGCCATTATGTGAAAATAATTAACAGTAATGAATAATGCACTAATTCCACTGATGAGAGATGGTTATATGTGTAATGAAGTGTTGGGGCAGCCCTGACAAATGAAATTAAAATATTTAAACACTGTTTTATGATATTACTTTGCTCATATAATTTCCTTTACCTACAATGAGCCACTTCGATTATCGTCATTATCTTGACAGCTCTGAAGGATGAAATAGTGCAGGTTAATGTGACGGCGATTAGTCAGAGACAAAATCCATCACATAAAGCAGAGCACAGTGAGGGAGAAAGGTCTCTATACTTTCCTGTTTCTAGCATGAGAAGAATGATACTATCAACATCACTTCAATATTAAATGGATAGAATTATCTTGTCATTCATTTACAGCCTCTGAAGAACTACCTATTTGTACCTGCAGAGGAAAGGTCAGCCTTTCTTAATCATCCATAAAACTATGTTGATGGATTCTTTATATCAATAATGGTGGCAGAAACAGAGACAGGAAACAAGCTAGGAAATTTAAAAGAAAAGTGGCCTAGGTTTTGTATTTTAAAAATTAAATATTTTTAGGGGGTTGTATTTTTAAGTTTTGCTTCACACACTGGTGAGGTCTTCAATAAAAGCTCTGTATGAAATAATGTCAGTCCACTGGCACATATTTCATGGAAGTTGCTTCAAATGCTGTGTAAATAGCAAAAGGGACTGCCTATTATCATAGAATCATAGAATCATAGAATAGTTAGGGTTGGAAAGGACCTTAAGATATCTAGTTCCAACCCCCCTGCCATGGGCAGGGACACCT
>JAOEHX010043159.1:0-19751 GCA_025448015.1 Bolborhynchus lineola
AGTATCTGAAGGGGGGCTATAGGGATGCTGGGGAGGGGGGACTGTAGTGATAGGACAGGGGGTAACGGGTTCAAACTGAAACAGGGGAAGTTTAGATTGCATATCAGGAAGAAATTCTCTACTGTGAGGGTGGTGAGGCACTGGAATGGGTTGCCCAGGGAAGTTGGGAATGCTCCATCCTTGGGAGTGTTCAAGGCCAGGCTGGAGAGAGCTTTGGGTGATATGGTTTAGTGTGAGGTGTCCCTATCCATGGCAGGGGGGTTGGAACTGGATGATCTTAAGGTCCTTTCCAACCCTCACTATTCTATGATTCTACGATTCTATGCTGTTTATTTCATCATTTTCTAGGCCTGATTGTTTCAAGAATATTTACAATTATTTTAATCTCCAAAGACAGAGCTCACAGACAAACTTCTCACAGCAGATATTTTAACCTTGGTTTATGGTGTGAGTCCTTCTGGATGATGCTTGGGCTAATTTTAATAGGGAACATGAGATGTGGCCATAACAATAAGTTAAAATAAGAAACTTCTTTCATGGTGCAATTTCTCATTCGCTCAAGAACTAGTACAGTTCTGCCAAGAGTGAAAAAGAAGATGGACATAAGAGGGACATTCTCTACAGCTTGAAAATGCAGTTTGTGGTAAATTTGGAATGACTATATATGAGGTTTAGTTCAGCTCCCACATTTTCTTCCTTGTCAAAATGCCTACTGAGAGTCAACCTGCATTTCCTTCTTGAAAGAGCACTCCATGGCCGTGAAAAGTAAAAAAAAAACTAAGGGATCTTCAAAACAAATAATGAAAAGTTGCATTTTGCTCCAGAGCAATTCATGCCTCTGCTTTTGTTACATCTGTTTTGGTTACGTCTTTTAAGGGATCTTTAACTAGATCATGCTTCTAAGCTCTTCTTGTTTCTTTTTGTCAGCTTTACTAATGGCAGTTGTGACAAACTAATAATAAAGATTAAAATAATTTAGAAAAGGCATGACTGTGCAGTTCAAATAATAGAAGGATCTGATGTGAGTTTTTTGATATATTGGAGAGTATTTGTATGCCCTGAGTAAGTCACTTAATCTATCCCAGTTCTTCATAATGAAGACCACAAATAGACATGTTGCCATGTTTGCAGTGTTTCAAGGACCACACAGAAGAGACATTAGCTCATGCCTGACAGCAGATGACTTCTGTTCTTTATTAATGAATCATTTAATTCCACAGAATGAAAGCACAGCAGCATTGCTAAAAACATTCCACAGATGCTACCAATTCAGACTGGACTTGAGCAGTTTGGTTTTGTGGTCATCTGAATTTGCATTTTAAAGTCATTTCTAGTATTTCCACCTTTTTATATAGCTACTTTTACAGTGCTGTAAAAGGCCAGGTTAGATGGGGCTTGAAGCAACCTGGTCTAGTGGAAGGTATGCCTGCCCGTGGCAGGGGGTTGTATCTGGATGAGCTTTAAGGTTCCTTCCAATACAAATCAGTCTGGGATTCTATGATGCTCTGAACTTACTTACCTTCCATTTCTCTCAGTTGTTGCTATGTTAATTATGCTAGGTCAAATCCAAAGACTAATATGCTTTTATGTTTTATAATAGGACAACCACAAACCAAACCCTCCTCGGAAGCCTCTACCAGCAGATCCTCTGACCAAAGCGCGCTACAACAGCGCATGCACAGCAGTACCTGGACACACAAAACCTCTGCCTCACGTTACTCCTGTAAGGTTAGTGCTATTGAAAATGCCTCGGTTTACAGCACTTTGCTCAATGGCAGGTCTGAAACATCTCGAGTAACCATGCTCTGCTGTAACTATTGCTGAGAGCTACGCAACAACCGTTTCCTATTTGTTACAAACACACATAATCACAGGCTGATTCTCACTGGGAGCTTATCAGCATAATTGCACTGACTTCCACAGAAGTATAAGAATTGATACTACACATGAAGGTTTGACTGTAAGCATCTAACTTTATATTTCCAAAACCTGCCCGAGAAATACAATTCCTTTCAAATGAAAGGAGTTAATAAGCAGCAATTTAAAGAGAAACAAAGCTCTCACTGAAGACTAATTTCCTACTCAGACCACCTACAGCATTAGGCTGAGAACTGAATGCTGCTAAGTTCAACCACCAATAAAAGCAATTTTCTGTTCACACACTTCATAATGGAACGTCAATTTCTATCATCTGAAAATAATACCCAAAACACTCGTACTCTTCAAGAAAAGAGGATGCTGAAAAAAAGTAAAATGGACATGAAATAACTGTGCTCAATGTTAATGGGCAATGTCCATGGTATTTTCTCACTTAATATTCTTCAGTTTCCTAAAAATAACAAGTGAACTGCTAGGAAGATAAAAGTAATATTTTAAGTGCCAAGAATTCTATGACTGAGACACTTAATTGGTCACAAAAATTAAGACAGGACGAAGTTAGTTTCCTAATACTTCTAGCAAAAAGCCTGCAAGGGTGAACTTCGATTAAGCTCCTGGCTCTCCAGAGAAGCGGTGCCTGCCCCATCCCTGGCAGTGTTCAAGGTCAGGTTGGATGGGGACTGGAGCAAGCTGCTCTAGTGGAAGGTGTCCTTGTCTGTGGTAGGGGTTGGAACTGGATGAGCTTTTAAGTCCCTTCCAACACAAACCATTCCAGGATTCTATGATTTTTGAATAGGAAGAGAGAGAAATAAAGAGTTCAAAGAACACCTGAAATACTTAGCTAGTTTATGCAACTGTCCAGGCAGCAACTGAGTCTCATGACACTTCTTGATGAGATTTGTGTATATGTAGCAATGTCTGATCCCTCCCCACCCAGTACAAGAGTCCCATGCTACATGTCTGAAGTTGGATACCTCTAAGAAGTTTTACCATGCCCCAAACATAATGCTGGCACTGAGAACCAACAGAAGCTTAAATAACAATTTGCTGTTTTCTTTCTTTCTAACAGACCTGCTCCTAAGCATCCACCACAAGTATCCAGGTCCAGCGGCAGTGCTGATGTGAAATGACTAGAAAATCTGACACCTTTATTTTAATAAGTGAAGACAGAAGTTTGCACTATCTTTAAACTCCAGCTGGAGTTCATTTTTATGACAATACATAGGATTTTTAATGTTTAAAACAGCATTATTTTTAAGAATTCTGAGCTACTGCCTCTGGTGCTGTGCTGTGCTATGGTGCTCTGTATACTTGCTCAGGTACTTGTAAATTATTAATTTATGTTGAATATTTATTACAGTGCAGTGCACTGTAGTAGATATTTTTACCATAGCTGAGTTTTCCTAAGAAGGAAGCCTTTTTTTGTAATATTTCATTGAACTTGAATAATTCTGCTCTATTGGTCCTATGTAGAGTTTGTAGTTTTGATCTGTTCTTTAAGGAGTGCTGATCCTCATGGATAAATCAAAGGAATAAGCAACTCAGTCTCAATGGTTTATAGCAAGCTTTTGACTAAATATATCAGGGTAAAGAAAATCTTCTGGAACATGGTGAAATGCCCTATATCTGCACACAGGTGCGTAACATGTATGCAACCAAAGTACCGCTCAGTGCTAGCAGTTGTACTGTAAGTCCAGTTTTCACATTCCTCTTTGAAATCAATGAGAAGTCTATGCTGAAAGAGGATGTGTTCACTTCGGACGAGTTCTCTTACTGAAGAAGTACTGTATATCATAAAACTGTATTTTTGTTAACCTCATTTTCCTCAACCCAATATGTTTATCACATACCAGTGCAGATATCTGGCCTCCCAGTGTCATTACCTTCTTGATGCTTCAGTGATTAAATTCCACTACACTGTGTAAGGTACCATCTCACTATGATGCATAGCTGTCCTGTTTAAACTGACATGAAATTACACACAAGGGGTGGGGGGAAGCCAAGCATTACAAATAACATTTTAAGAATCAACTATTATCCTTATTTCTTTTGCCTCGTTGCTCTGCTTATCAACTGTATTTTGCATATTTACTACTGTTTTGTATTTAACTTCTAAAATATTGTTCTGGGTTCCTCAATTTTCAAATCAAAATGCGTATTTTAATCCATAGACTTTGGTTATCCTAAAATATGGGGGGAAAAAGTCATCTCTCTACCATGTGGTAGCATTACATCTGATCTGTACAGTCTCAGTAGCACTGCTGAATACAGTTTTTTCACCTATGCTGTAATGAAAACGAGTTTCAAATATCAGTTGAAATAGAGGGAGAAGGAACTAATACCTTATATAGGTTAGTTTCCTCATTGCTTGTAGTTTTGTTTCTTTAAGCAAAAATAAAAGCATTGATAGAGACTTGGATCTCATTTCAGTACATGCAATTGTTCATTTTCCCAGATATTCCCCCAAAATCAGGTTTCTTGATAAACTAAATGAACCAAAATAAACCATAGTTCAGTTTGTTGCTGAATAGCAAAAGTAAATGCTTCACAAAAACCATTTTCATTCTTAAAGCAACTCTAACAGCAACAACACTGCTTCATGTATGAAGAATCACTACAACAGCAGGATGCTAACTTCTCCGAGGCTCAGCAATGGTGTTAAAGGCGAAATGATGCTTTTTATGTATTTTACCTGTTTTGTATTTAAACACTTAATTCCTTCCTGTCAACTGTAGCTTTGTATCTAGAACAGGAGGGAAGAGGGGGGGAATCTCAATTTGAAGCCAATACATTATCTCAGTTTGCTTGTTCGAATACTATTTTTAGAACGCCATCATGCTGTCTCAAAATGTTTCTGATAACTGCTGAAAATCATAAGATGAAACTGTTCATAGTGAAAGAAGAAGGTGAAATTAAATGATTAAAAAGTTTGTGTTATCTACCTTCATTAGAAATTCTATCATCTGAATTTAATGGCAGCAGCTTAGGTAAGGCTTAGCACATGTATAAACTTAAAGCTCTGAAGTAACCTTTAGGTTTAAACATAAACATGACCCACCTATGCAGTCTTACAAGTATAGAAACAGAAATACCCATACAAGGCAGCCAGTCCTACCTCTGTAATTGCAAGCAGCCATCTCACACACACTGAGTTTAGAACCATCCACAGACCTGGGACCTGAGCACACCAAAGCTGGAAGGTGATGCTGAGAACCTGTTGGACATATAGGTGAGTGCCTCCTTCCACCCAGAGAAAAAACACACACAATTCTTCACATATGAAGGAAGATGGCAGGAAGAAGCATGACAGGACACTGGTAGGTGACCTGGTCCCAGCACAGTGGAGTTTTAAGACTGAAATGCCTGGATGGTCTTACCAGTGTGCAACCCACAAGGAGTCCATTACCTGGTTGATGGACCAGAAGCTGACCAACATCACAAGCATAAACACGCACTGCCTGGTATCGCATCTGCTGTTGCTAGAAGAAGGCAAAGTCTACCCAGCCATTCATCATGGATGAGGTGAGAGAGGCCATCAGAGGCTTCTGCAGTTGAGCAGCAGGAGCCCAGGGGCAATGGGGCATCACTATTGTGATACCTTTTATTGCCTTTATCAATTCATTGATAGAGAGCACAATCTGGGAATAAAATACATTTAAACAAGCTGTGATTACTATGCAGAAAAGTATATGTTCAGTTCATTAACTATTGACACTTCTGAAACATGCAGCTGAAGCATATGTATCCAGTGACATGGAATGTAGTTTTGCAGTTCAGAATGCATGATTAAATTCATACATAAGCTAATGGATCTACTACTTTATGCTAGACATGGCTAAAGCTAGAGAAAAGAAAATCATAGTTCCCTATCTGAAACAACGGCAAGCAAACTCAAATAGCCTATAAGATACATGCTACCATTGCTTAAACCAACAACAGGCAGTTACTGGCATACTACAAGCTGATTTTCTTCATAGCAATACAGACAAGAAGATCTGAAGTAAAGAAGCATCTCCTTGTAAAGTTTGAAATTGACTATTTACAAGGTTGGGTGGGAAATGCCAATTTTTTACTAAAGGGACAGTCATTTAGTAGAAAAGGTCTTGAAGAAGAGCGGGAAGCAGTAGAGATAGAAAACTAAGAAATTCAGCATTTCATTTCCAGCAGCTTAACGACAGTTTGCAGCATCATCACAGGGATGCCAAAAAATATGTTTGGTTGTTTGAGTTTCTCGCTATACATCTAATTCTGCACGCAAGAGGGTTTTGGATCTGTTATAAGAAAACAGTGACTGTAAACCCTGCAGGCAGATACACTTAAATAGAGGAGAACATGCTGAAGAGGAGGCTGAGCCCCACTATTTAATGAGCATCAAGGACCCAGAAATCTGAATACTAGAGGTGAAACAGGCATGTTACAGCATTCAGCTGAGGTCCAGTATTCATATTTTCACTTTCTTGATGGAAAAGAGAGGTACCTGTGTGACCCATCTCCAAGCTGGAAGATAAGGAAACAGCAGGTTTTCTCCTCATTTGTTTGTCTTGTCCTCTAAAAAATTGCCCAAGCACCAAGCAAATTAAAATCGTAAAAAATGGAGAAGGAAATACATTTAAAAATACAAACTCAGAGCCAGCAAATCAATATACAGGAATTATTCATATCTGCCTGTGAAAGCTTACAGTTTTCCAGGAGTGCTTTATAATATTAGAAGGCAAAACCTATGGCATATTCCTTTTAACCACAACAAAAGAGACAGAAAGCTACATTTACATTACGTATCTCATTTTTAACAGCAGTTCCTCCTCCACTTTCCAGCAGCAAAAGAACAAGTTCTCTATTCTTGTGTAATACTGACACAGGTAAGTTTGATGAAGAGCACTTTAGAAGAGCTGCATTACATTACCTGCCCCATGCCAACCTGCATTCATACTGTGGAACCCCAAGCATCACTACACTTGAAGGAGAACCACAGTGCTCAGTATTTCAGAGGGTCATCAATGTTAGAAATTAGATCCTAGAAACTACCTGAGAAAACAATCTCAACAGTTAGTAGGCGTAGCTGCAGGTCTGGGTATGTTCTTCTGGAGCCCAAGGAGCACATAACTGAACAATAACCCTAAATCCTGTCTGAAAGGTATAACCTACATCCTATACCAATCTCATCCAGGGTGCTGGTGGCTGGCATTGAAGCATGGACTAATTTTTAACAAAGCATGAAGTAGAAAAGCACTTTCATACCCCTGGTGCTACTTACAGCCCACACAAGGATGCAGTACAGGGTCATTAGATTGGTACAGAAACCGTTCATTTCGTTTTGGCAGTAAGCAAAGCCTAATAACTCAAAAACTGCATCAAACAGATAGTCTGAAAGAATTTTTAGGTAATGCCCAAGTAGTCTGCACGAAACGTATGCATTTATATAAAAGCATAGGTCAGGAACAGCTGCATAAACCAAACTCCTCCTTATTTATCACTGCCAGGTTTTTAAAGTGCATTCGGAATGTATTAAAAATATATTCATTCAATGAATACATTCAGTGCTTACAATTTCTTTTCCTTAAAATGTATTTTGGATAAATTTTGGACTATTCCTTCCTTTCCAATTATTTTCAACCCATTACCTTAAATTACCAACCTAAATTAAAGAAAAATAACAGCTCCGAAGACAGAAGGTCCTCGATTTACTACAGCAGAGAGATTACATAAAATTCTGATATTCTCAAGTGTCAGTAAGACATTATGTCAGTAAGACATAACAAGCTGTAGGACACTAGCTTTAATATGATTTGGAGCTTTTTAACCTTCTGAAGCTTGTGCTTCCACTTTTCCTGGCTATCCTTACCCATCACCTGAGGGAGTGCACATAGCCCAGAGATCCCTCCATCTTAGCAATACCCACATAGTGCACATCTACACCTTAGTAGCCCTGCAATAAGCACATCCACACATGCATTTTGCTATTCAGTTCTCTTCAAGAAAACCTGTGCAATCTTGGCCCTTCCACATCCAGCACACTCTTTCTTCACATATTCCACAGTTAGCATTTTGGGGTCTTTTTCTGCCATGCATTCCTTGGTTTTGCTGTATCCTCTTTGTGCTCTGTTGTCTTTTTGACACTTACGGCTCCCCCAGCCAATTTTATCTAAATCCTCCAGATGAATGAGTTTCTTTGTCCCATCTTCCTTCAGCCAGGACTGCCTTTTGAGCATTATCTTTGTTTTTCTAAGGCTTGCAGACTTGAGACATTCCCACAGCGGCACTGTGCCTGGCTCAGATGGGCACAGGGTATTTCTGTAAGCAAGGAGAGCCCCAGGTCCCTATAAGAAGCACTGCTCATTTCCTATGCCAGGCCAGAGTATAAAGCTAAATTCCAGATCCACTACCTGAGTGATCCCCAGTGTCTTTAGTTTCTTTCATGAAGCTTTGCAACCACAGATGGCCATTGATAACCCCCAGAAGCACTATTATAAATAACAAGAAAGACAGTTAAATTGATCATTGGAATCGATGAATTACACTTGCAATGTGCTCACATTCCAGTTCTCTTTTCTCCTACAACTCTGACTATTCCAGACTATCAAAATGCCCTGAGACCTCGTTTCTCCATTCAGGATGCACCTGCACACGCCCTCAGCACAGACTGTTCACATTCCACTGTCTAGAACACAGTGAAGTTTCTGAAAGCTGTAACAAAACTTACTTTCCAATGAGAGGTCTAGTTACTATTGGAACTTTAACTTCACTTCTGTCATCACTTCAAGCTGATCATGACTCTTAACAATTTCCTCTGTCCAAAAAATCTTCGCTATTGCAAAGCCAGTGCTTTTCCCAGCACCAAGTTCTAATCACAAATGCTTTAGATTGTTTTCTGTGTGGATAAGGTCTTCTTGAGGGCCCAGTTACTGCTATCAGAAACTCATCCAAGTAAATATAATCATCATCAGACTGTCAGAATGGGTACAGCCACAAGCACTCCACATCAGAAAGGACCCACTTTTCTGTAGAAGTCTGTGACATAACCAGAGTGGAAATCAAAAGTCTTAACAATCTCTATCCTCAGTCACTGGAGTCTTGAAATGCTTTAAATATAGATACAACATTGGTTCAGCAATCTTATTCCTGGTGACCAGAGCTCATCTCATCACATATGAAGCAACATCAATGCTTTTCTTACAGAATGTGCCTATTTCAAGCACTGAGGACGCAGAAATGCAAGAATAAAACCAGTAGAGTTGCAAGAAAGTTACAGAGAATGTGTTGAGTTTGGTAATATTCCAATTGATACTCATTTCCAGTAGTAGGCCTAAGTCAGCCACAGTAGAACAAGAGAATGGGCAAAAGTTTAAAGAAGAAAAGCTGTTTCCCAGCCGTTCCTGAAGCAGCACTGCCCTGTATCTTCAAAGTCTCTTGTCTTTTGAGGAACAAAAAACATTACTGCCCTTTATGCTCTGGAAACAGCATGAGAAAAGTAAAGACAAATACCTCTCAGCAGTTAGTTCTACAAGGGAAGTTTTCCAGGCTTCACCTCTCAGGACACGTTCACCCACAGCAGAGCACATCCAAAGCAATGGCTCTTGGAGAGCTGCAGTTCCCAGTAAATAACTTTTTCTTCCTTCTCATTTAAAAGCATCAGACCATAAGCATGAACAGCACATTATACCTCACAGCATTACAAATACATCAAGCAATAAAAATTATATCATTGTGAGCACCTCGGCAATAAAATTACTAGTATAACAAACATCCAGTTGCAATAAAGCTATTAAGACAGAAACTCTGGTAACCTAGTGATGGCTGAGACAGTGATACTAGATTTAGATTAGGTAGGTTAGATGACATCTTTGGGAGAAGCTCTTCCCTGTGAGGGTGCTGAGGCGCTGGCACAGGGTGCCCAGAGGAGCTGTGGCTGCCCCATCCCTGGCAGTGCTCAAGGCCAGGTTGGATGGGGATTGGAGCAAGCTGCTTTAGTGGAAGGCGTCCCTGCCCATGGCAGCAGGGTGGAACTGGATGAGCTTTAAGGCCCCTTCTAACACAAATCATCCTATGCCAGCACTGAGTAACCATATGCTTAAGTTAACATTGGGAGCAGTGATGTGAGTGAGGGACAGAGAATCTCATCCCATCTCACAGCTCTCAGATGAGACAGCACTGGGAAGAAAAGGAATTTGCAAGGAGAGAAGAAAAAAAACCAGCCTCACCCTCAAAGCACCCAGGAAAGGAATACAAGACTAAACTCTATCCCACAGCAGACAAGTTTTGAGTGACACCTATACCATTAGAAAACCATTGTGCAAAACTTAAGCTTATCTAACACATGCCTACTCTTCTCTCTCCTCTTGCTCTGTCAGTAGTCTTGCAGGAACCTCTATCAACCTGATTTTTCTTCTTAACCTGCACATATTTTACAGGTCATCAATTTAATTTCTCAGTGCTTTAGTTTATCCACCATTCTCAATTAAAATAACATTATATCCATCAATCCTTATCTCTGAATCTTCAGCTTTTCATTTAGCCACCCAGCTGTCTTGATCAGAGCTTTCCAAAACCTTATCAACTGCAACCATGTTGATTAAATTATACCATCCATTTGCTAATATTTACTGAGCCATTACTAAATATGCCCAATTTTGTTTGCTAATGCACATTTGTATCTCTCTTTGATGTGAAACCAAACCCAGCCAATCCTCCCCATTTCCTGCTCCATGGAAACCTGTAAATAAAACAAAATATCATACTTTTATTAAAGTATGTACTTATTTTATTAAAAAGGTACAATGATAAGCAAGTAGGGTTCCCTATTATAACCTGTATCAACTACTAATGAGAAAATTTCTTTACTCCTTGTTCTCTATCAAGAAACTGTTCTTTTCCCATTAATTAAAAGGAGAGATCTAATGACAAAACCACAATGATGGAAGCATCACTGTCTTAAAGACTTACTTAGAGGCTATTCTATTTATTGCTATTGTATTAGTAGGTTTTATTCATTCCTCCATTTTTCAGCCATTTTCACAGTTCTTTGCTCTTCTGAACCCATGCCACTGTCACAAGCTTTTCAGGCAAACAAGATTCAATTAAACAGCAGCACTCCTTTGTCAAAAGGATTTAGAAATATACTGGTGCAGGACTGAATGAGTATTAAAGAATAACCTCTTCACACGTGGGACAATGTTGTCTCCCCTGCAAAATGTATAGATGAAACACCTACATTACAGCTCCCTTCAGTCATCCATTCTATAACATGACAACATCATAGAATCACAGATCATAGAATAGTTAGGGTTGGAATGGACCTTAAGATCACCAAGTTCCATTCCCTGCCTGCAGCCCAGGGCAAAGCTGCGTGGCCTCCCAGGAAGCACCTTGTGATTGCAGGTACTTCAGCATGCCCAGGTGACCAGCAAAAGTAGCTAAGGTCAGGCTGTAATATTGACAATACAGAAGAAAAGGCAATTGACCTGCTGCAAACCCAGGACGTCTTCATCACTATAAAAATGTTATTGTGGAAGCTTCTGGTAAATAAGAGGGAAAATGTACCAGTGGTAGCCTAACTCTAACATGTGATTGAACTGATAATACTTGACCTCATGAAGACAAGGAATAACAATATAAACGTATTATAAAAGCTTGATACACTCCTAAGAGCTTTCTGAAGTCTTTTGGAGGCTTGCCTCACTTCAGAGGAGGGCAAAAGAATAGACAAGAGCACAGAAACTAGCTAGGAAATCCACATTGGAATTGCAACCCTCCTACTGCCTTAAAGAGGATGGCATTACTATGTCTATTTTACACCTAATGTCATTCTTCTTCCAACTGAATTCTCAGTTCCAGCTCTGGTGCAAGGGTATGGCCCTTGTATTTTCAGACACCAGTTGGAAACTATTGAAACCTAAAGGACCCAGACTTCCAAAAGAAACAAAGCATGGCTCTGAAAACAAGTGTCTTTCTCCTTGTGTAACCTCTTAACGCATCCTTTTCATATTGAAAAGGCAAATGTATTTAAGCTGCTTTTATTCTCCAGAGGTTTGTAACTGCATTTCTATACCACCTTTGCTGGAGGTCAGTGGCACTAAATGCTGAAATAAAACCAGCAGTCAAGTCTCTCTGATAGTTCTCCCCATGCTTCAATACAGTCAAGTGTGTGTGCCTAGAACAGTTTTCGGCAGCTGTTCGACATCTCCATCAGCTCTCTAGTTAAGCATTTTCACCAGCACAAATGAGATCTTAAACCATGCACCTTTTCTTCAGTGAATGTCTAGATTTGCCTTGGTCATAGGAACACGAAAGCTGGCACAGACCTCATTAAAGCCTTTAGACTGACTCCTGCTCAAAGCAAGGTCAGCTCTGGGGTCTGACCAGGTTGCTCAGGGATTTATCTAGTTCAGCCTTCAAAGCTTCTAAGAGTGAAGATGGGGCTCAACCTCTCTGTGCTACCTGTTCTGCTGCTTGGCAGTGCCCTGGGTGAAGAGCTTTCCAGCCAGAAAACTCCTATGCTTAAGTTCACGTCTGTCACCACATCATCTGTGGTCTTTAAGCATCTATAGGGTTAGACAGACTGAAGGCACTGTGAAGTTTAAAACATTTGACCTACAAGTATTTGTCTTGCATTTTCACTCTTATCCTTTCACTCTTCTTGTTGAATGCTGTGCCTCTGATGATCTCAATATCATCAATTGTACTGGCCACACCAGAGGTTTTCGGACAATCCAATTCATTTAGTTTAAAATCTTTCTGGTTCTGAAAAGCTGAATCATAGTAAGAAAATAAAATAGAGGCAACAATTTAATAATAAAATTAAATTAAATTAAATAATCTGTTAAAGAACTCTATAATATAGCTAAAGAACTATCCTCTCAGAGATTAATCTTATTTTCTTAAATAATTAAAACATCAGACGATTGCGTTGAGCTTCAGCTGACATCCTCTGCTACTCCAGCTCTTCTCCTGCCCCTCAGCATGGCTCCACCGCACCTCTCATGTGATCCTGTATGTCTATATATAGTAGTTATATATCCATATACATGTATCTTAAAATTCATGAATGCAGGACTTAAAGAGATCTTCCAATTCATCAAGCCTAGCCTCCTGCTACCAGAAGCAACCATATCATTCCATGCCTTTCAAAAACTTAGCACACACTGTTCTCAGTGTAATGAGAATTTTTCCTCTGCACAGCAATTCCATAAACCCCACTATGTGATGTAGGAAATCTGCTTTCTTTACTGAGACAGTTGTCTTTTCTCAGTTCTGTGTATTACAGTCAGACCCAGCCCTGATCGCTGCTTAGTTATCAGCATTTATCCCTTAGAGGTTACAATTAACTAATGAGTCTTCAATGCAGTGCTTGGACAAATATTTGTGTCAATCACACCAAAACCAAGTTCCAGTTACCTACAGAAGAAGTTTTCTGTTTATTATTTTCATTTCTAAATGAGAAATCATTTCTATTTATCACAGTGATTTTTCAAGCAATACTATATATTTATCCCACTAGCAAGCAGACCAACCACCATGGAAAGTAATATGCAAAGTGGCAGCTACACTATGCTTAAATGCACATTAAAAGGCTTGTTGAATTGGATATAGTAAAGTATGTGATTTAAAGTACAATACTACATTGGTTTATCTATAATAAATCTACACCACATCAATACACTAAACATGAAGTAAAAATGTAAATAAAGGAAATTAAGTTGAAAACAGAATGCAAGCGTTATCACAGTCCATCATCCTTAAACAGTCAGCTGTAGAATCACAGTCCAGCTGACACTGCAGCACAATGGATTTGTGGAAAGAATTGCAAATGAGGCCTGTGGGACAGTGTCAAAAGCATATTGAGCACGTACCTCGCTTAAACAAGAGGGCAAATACAATTCATAATTCAGAAAATAGGCTAAAAACATTATCCTGATGAGCAAAATTAACTATCCTGTGTTATAATACACTATGCCCATAGAAGGTAGAGTTGCACAGAGATTTTAGGTAGTAAACCTTAAATACCGTGTAAGCTCAGGAAGTTTTCAAACTCTCTTTGGTTGCAGATATGTGCTTGGGCAGAGATGAAAACATGACAAAACACAAAGTATTATTTTCAACCAAAGAATCACAACACTCTCTTCTTCAATGAATGCAGAAGAAATGTCACAAACTTTGGGACAATATTTGCAAGAAAACAGATACAAAACAGTGAGCCCATCAGTTCTTGAAATGCTTTAAGCAGCCCAAGAATGGTGGATAAGTCATGAAAGAAACCAAGAAATGCCATTCCCTCAGTTCAATCTATCAGATTCCATGCAGAACAGTGCAGCTGCATGTGAGGCGTAAAGCTGCCCAGGAAAACCAGCACTATTAACCAAAATAATGGTCAATAGCAGAAAGTAGTTGAGAGACACATGGATGCTCCAAAGGAAGACCTACAGAAGTTGAGCAACTGTCCCACCAGGTAAGTAAATATGAAACACTGCAAGAACAGGCACATGGATTACTTACTAAGGAGTATTAAGCTATATTTAGGAGAAATAACTTCTGTGGATGACCATAACCCAGGAAAGAAAAAGCTAAGACAGTTAACAGAAATCATCACAAGGAATGCAGGTTTTAAGCACAGGATTTCTGGAGGCTAGCAACAATGTGATCAGCCTCCCCTCTCTCATCAGTTCTGTGATTGCCAACCATCAGGGTTGAATAGTGCCAAACAATGCAGCAATCAGCACACAAGGATTTTTATGGATCTAGAGCTTAACTAAGAAACACCTGCAGAATGCCCAAAGAAGTCTTTAATGCCCTGTAACACAGAGGATGGGGTGGTGTTTGGCAGCCTAGAAACTAAAGATATAATTACCCACCTAAAGAACCCTAGACCTAAAATGATATTATTTGGATGGTACCATCTCATCTACAGAAAAATCTGTAAATGAGGAGAAATGCACCGTGCAGATTCATTTAGTTCAGAGCTACCTCCCTTTTACTTCAGCATGATGCTTTTAAGCAGCGCTTCTGCACATCCAGCACGCTGAACTCACTGGCCTGAGCTATTTAACTACAGCTTTTTAATCCTTCAGCAAAAGGGACTTAAAAACTGACCTACAGCAAATAGAAACTGGCATTTGACTACATAATGGACTTCCAATGAAAACAACATAAGGCTTCTTTTGGGATAGAAGTGATGATGAGCAGTAGGACACAGCGCAGTGTACAGGGATGTACAGTGAGTCTGCTTTTGAATATGGAGAAACAGGTTTTCTTCAGAAAGGGAGAGGTCTGACAGAAAAAGGTGCCTGCTGATTGCCTGGCTGAGGTCCCGTGTCATGTGGAAGTCTGCTAGAGTTTGGTGAGCCAATTTTAAATAAAGATATAAATTTTGCTTGAATTCTTTCATTGCAAATCTAAGAATACGTACGTGCATGTGTAAAGGGGGAAAATCACTGATGGTCAGAGCTAAGCATATACAGACCTTCAGTAATATATAAAGAACACAGATGAAGTTTCCTCTTCTTAGATCCCATCTAAAACACATCACTTCTGCCCCACAATGTTCAGTGCTCGGAACCGAGGCAAAGGCAGGTTATCAAAGCCCCGCAGTGAACACCACAGACACGAAGGCACAGACACACGGTTGTGCTAAACACAGCTACAGGGGTATTTGCCCTAAGCTGCTTGAGACCAATTCTCTAGCTGGAAATCATCACCCCCTCTAGACAGTCTGCAAGCAAACTAATTGGCTTCAGCCCAAGTTCAACCAGTTCCAGACCATGTGGACTGGATATTCAACTAAGTGGCTTACACCAAGCAGATGAGAACCTGCATCCTATGCACAGGGGCTAAGGGAATGGCAACCTCTAGCCCTGGGTCTGAATGAGCACTGAATTGTTTTCACCTTCAACATATATAGCAAAGCCTGGAAAATATCAGAGAACTCAAGACAAAAATTAATAATCTAAACTAATTGTAAATCACAATCTCAAGATATGAAAAAGCAATGATATACAAAGTACTTTAACCTGCCAGAGAGGAGATTGAGATGATCTCTTAAGGCAGAAGCTCTTCCCTGTGAGGGTGCTGAGGCGCTGGCACAGGGTGCCCAGAAAAGCTGTGGCTGCCCCATCCCTGCAGTGCTCAAGGCCGGGTTGGACACAGGGGCTTGGAGCAACTGCTCCAGTGGAAGATGTCCCTGCCCGTGGCAGGGGTTGGAGCTGGAGGAGCCTTAAGGTCCTTTCCAACACAAACCAGGCTGGGATTCAGTGATTCTACTTTATATATTTTAATACAGATATTGATATGATTCTAGATACATACAGCAATATTTACATCTTATATAGTCTCTATGTGTCATGCGCAAAATAGATTCCCACTATACCCGTATTTTCCACTTCCATTCTTCCATGCCTTTTTCCTTCAATAATGAATGCTTGCAGAGCAAGTTGGAGATAAAATTTGCAAATACAACAGCTAAGCTTGATACAAAAGAAGATACAGTGATAATTGAATTTGGAAAGTACAATAGCATGTCACTCATGGTATTTTACCATTATAACAGTAATTATAATGTAAATAACATTAACAGAACATTGAATAACACCATTATTAAAACATTTAAATAACATAATAATGCTATTTAACATTTCTGAATCCGTTCTGTTAGACCAGAATATTTGCTTATCCTCCTCAAAAAATGTCAGAAGCTGCCTTGTTCTGTACTTTCTATAGGAGAACCAATCGTTCATGCTACCAGTCAGTAGAATTGTTCTCCATTCATTGCTTCTCCTGTAGAAATTAAAGCACAAAGCACTTTCTCTAAAACATAGTAGGACATATTCATTTTAGTTGTATAGTGCTAAGCTACTGCTGCTGGATGATTAATCTTCACATTTGTAATGATTTTGGCTGGGACAGAGTTCATTTTCTTCCTAGTAGCTGGTGCTGTGCTGTGTCTTGGATTCAGAGTGAGAACACTGTTGATCACACTCAGGTGCTTTTGGTAATTGTTGAGCAGCCCTTACACAGTCAAGGCCTTTTCTGCTCCTCACCCCACCATTCAGCGGACGAGGAGTGCCCAGGGGGCTCGGGGACACAGCCAGGACAGTAAACCCCAAGGATATCCCACAACATATGGAGTCATGCTCAGCATATAAAGCTGGGGGAAGAAAGAAAGGGGGACATTGGAAGTGATGCTGTCTGTGTCTTCCCAAGTCTCTGTTACCCATGATGGAGACCTGCTGTCCTGGGGATGACTGAACACCTGCCTGAGCATGGGAAGTGGAAAATGGATTCCTTGTTTTGCTTCACTTCCATGCATGGCTTTTGCTTTACCTGTTAAAGTGTCTTTATCTCAACCCACAAGTCTTCTCAGTTTTACCCTTCCAATTCTCTCCCCCATCCCACTGCATTGAGCAAGAGTGCAGCCACGTGGGGCTGAATTGCCATCTGGGGTTAAACCACAACATTGTTCTGATATCTTTTTGTTTCCAGTGTACTTACTCCAACAACAGAACCTCTATCACAGTTTTCAGTTAGCTACGTTTCATGTTATGTATTATTCAAAGCTGTGATAAGATCTTATATCATTAATACGACAAAATATTTCAGATACGGCCTTCACTGGAGGCTTTGAAATGGCTTCAGTGCCTTAAAAATACCTTCTAAAAGAAACAAAATAAGATCAAATGAAGTGTTTGTATCCTTTTGCTCACCAATTAATTTTAACTTCTTATTGTAATAGAGCTTATGTTTGGATTTTGCATTTTATAGTTCCTCTTGTTTTAGCTAGGAAACGCAAAGCAAATGTTTTTCAGGTAGACAGATAATACTTACACAGTCCCAGAATCATGTAGAGCATCCCACAACAGCCACTGCATGCACAAGAAGGGGAAACAAGGAGAATGAAGGCTCTGAGAGTCAAGTTGCAAATCCAGAATATGAAGAACAAACCTAGAGGCAAGGGCAAAACAAAAGATAAGAACATTACAGCTGAGCACAGTGAGAAAACTACTTGCATGGAGGAGTAAGAGAGACACAGAAGGGAACAAGTTGAGAGAAAAAGTTTGGAAGAGCAGGAAGCAAAGAAGAAGAAAACACTCCAACTTTTGTCAAGTTGAAGTCTTACATTTCTCTATTTTATACTTCCCTGGAAATCTGCAACTTCACTGCAGACTTGCAACTGAGCAGTCAGACAGAGGTAGCAGGACAAATATCCCAAGCCAAAAGCAAAGCTGTATATTAAAGCATCAGAGAGCTTGTGGAACATAAATACAGCTAAATGAAGACCTATAGAGAATAGGAAAACAGAAAGAATGGCTGCCCTCAGCTACTGAAGAGAGGGTTAGGTTTAGGCAGTGGAGAGACTCCTCCCTGGGTGCAAAATGAAAGGAGGGGTGGTAACAGATGCACCTTGGATGATGGGAGGTTCTGCCTTGATATTAGGAAACTGGTATCACTTTATTTTTTTAACACTAATATCACTTTATTTTACCATGAGACAGTAAAACACTGGAATGGAGCACAGAGAACATGTGGGATTTCAATCCTTGGAAAACTCAACTGAACAAGGCCTTGAGTAACCTGCCGTTGCTAGATCTGATCTGAGCAGAAGGCTGGACAGGGTGACCTCTGTGGGTCCCTTCCAACCCACAGGAAGCAGATTCTGCACAAGAACCCTTTTTCAGAGTGGGGAAATCTTCACAGCCCGGTATAGTTTCTAACAAGAAATCCATCTTTTAGCTAGGGAGATTAAATATGTTTTTCCCTGGATTTCACACAAGAGATCTGACCTTTCATAGGAAATGTGATTATTAGATGAAAATAAATGAATCTCTGAGGGTGAAGGTCATAAATTTGGTCTTTTGAAATAAATCCATCATGTATTATCTGTGCTGCTCAGTTGCAAATGTGCAGGCAGTCCAATTGCATGGTGATTTGATACCTTTATTTACAGAATTTAAGGCTGGACTGAAAGCAGTGAATAAATGATGAGTCCATTGGTGAAGACACTCACCAATTAACAGGCAGCAGCTGTTTGTCTCCTTTTCTTAGGGTAGGATTGATTAAAATTGCATGCTTCATTTAAGCAGAATTCTCTTGCACTTTAGCAAAGGGGGAGAGAAAACTTCTTTCAAATAGATAGGGTTTTTTTTTTTTGATTTATTGGACATCTTTCCAGCTGAATATAAATTAGAAACCTATTCTGGTTTATTGTGCAGAATCATAGAATAGTTTGGCTTAGAAGGGACCTTAAAAGGTCATCTAGTCCATCCCCCTGCAATATACAGACACTAATTTAAGAATCAAAATATTTTGAATTGAATCAGAAATAAACTGTAACAAAAAAACAGTGTAACAAGTTATTTCAGGCATAAACTATACTTCCTTTTCTATTTAGTCCAAATATGTGTATCTACAAAGCTAAACGCACAAATATATACATATATATATATGTCTATATGAGACAGTATGAACTGGTATGGCATTATGTATGATAGTATGAATTTGTCATGGTTAAAGCCCAGCCTGTCACTCAGAAACCATGCAGCCGCTCTCTCATTCCTCCCCCTTTCTCCTCCCCACTCCAGGGGGGATGGGGAGGAGAATAGAAAGAATGTGACTCCCATGGGCTGAGATAAGCACAGCCGAGTAACTGAGGTATAACACAAACCACTGCTGCTGACACCAATAATAATAATGGTTAAGG
Organism: Bolborhynchus lineola; assembly: GCA_025448015.1. Taxonomy (NCBI): domain Eukaryota; kingdom Metazoa; phylum Chordata; class Aves; order Psittaciformes; family Psittacidae; genus Bolborhynchus; species Bolborhynchus lineola. The sequence continues at coordinate 19,562 of JAOEHX010043159.1, forward strand.
GAAACAACAAGGGCAGAGAATACAACCGCTCACCACCCACTGACCGATACCCAGCCTGATCCAGCAGTGATTGAACTCTTTCAGGTAACTGCCCCCAGTTTATACAGTGGGCATGACGTCCTGTGGTATGGAATACCTCTTTGGTCAGTTTGGGTCAGGTGTTCTGTCTCTGCTTCCTCCCGGCTTCCCC
>JAOEHX010043160.1:7064-25947 GCA_025448015.1 Bolborhynchus lineola
AAATGAACTCGACAAGTTTTTGTGAAGTTTAAAACTAATTAGTGTAATGGAAAGATAAACTTTCATGAGAAAGGAGCCTCAGGGCTTTTTTGTTTATCTGAATGTAAATTCATTCAGTATAGAAATAACCCAGTCAAGTAAACTAGTCTGGCCTGGAGTTCCTAACTACTGCAAGGTGAGCATTGGCCATCTCACTTTTCAGAGGTAAAACATGTTCAAATACCTTCATGATCCAACATTTAGTGCTAACACTGTGGTGTTCATTTAATAAAGAAACCAAATTTTAGAGTCATGCAACGTTCCTTCACCCAATGATCAAGTCCAATAAATATAAAGTGTTCACAACATTGATGGTAAAAATACATGCTTACAAACCCCAGACTTTCTGGATGTGTGATGATTGTGGCTCTGCCTGCTTATGCACATAACAGAGAGGCATGGATGCTTATTAATTTTTCTAGTAGTTGTCTCAAGTTACAAAAGTCTTACTTTGATCTCTATCAACTCCATGAGAAGGTAGGGAATCTGGGGCAGGATACTTGATGGCTCAGGATATTGGGGGGTGCTCCCTCCCTTTGGTTTATGGAGAGCTGTGTGAGATCTTGCTTCTGCTGCTGATAGAGACAAGTTCTTGACTCAAACCAGAACAGCCAAAGGGAGAGAAGAAGTAAGGGAAAAAGCATCAGCCAGTCCAGCAAACCCCAGGTTGCACATGGCTTCAGCCTGGAGCTGGAGCTGGGGAGGTGCAGTGGAGCCCCAGCAACCTGAGAAGTGTTTCAGGCTGCCTCAGGAAGCAAATAGTGCACAGAAGCAATCATGAATTCAGTCTGCCTCATTTACTCAGCAACTGGGAACTCTTTGGAGCTATTTTCTGTGTGATGTGGGAACTACAGGTCCTAACTGACTCAGAAATCATGGGATTTCAAATAGGCAAGGTTGCTGCTGAAGGCAAGGAACCACTAGGGTCAGTACAGGTAGGATTTCACCCAGAACACCTTCATTGAAGAACCCAGGCTGTGAAATAATTGAGCACTCTTCAACTGCAGTCTCTAATAATGCATTTTTACAGTATAAATTAGTCCTTTGATCAATACAAAAATACCATGAATGTTACTGAGAGGTATGAAGACTAATAGGCTGTTACCAGTTATGCTCAAGTTCAAAATCTGTGGTGGTATAAAGTTACTGTTTTACCTAAAGCTATTTTCTGAACAGTACAGTGGTAATATGACATTCCTCTTATGTTATACTTTCTAACTCACTGGCTTGTTTTTCAATTGCTTGTAGCCATTTACTTTTGGATGCTTTAAAGATCACTTTACAACTCTGCAGCCAAGGAAGATCCCTGTGTAGCCAGAGAAACATTTTTGGGTTATGCTCTATTACATATTTTCTAATAAGGACAGAACCCAGCTCTGGAGGCAGCCATGGGTCAGGGCTTGATGTGTCTCCAGGCTATGTGCGAACAGCCTGGGGACTGCTAGGAACTTGCGGGGTTGCACTTCAGAAAACTCTAAATAGGAACTGTAGGAAAATAATGTTCTTGGTTTCCTTCATAGCCCTGAAGCCATCAAGGTTTTTTAAATATTGGTTTGTGTGTTCAGATTTTAGACTAGGCTGGAGCTTCTCATTTGACCTATGACATGCTCACAAGTGATACAGAACTGCAGACAAGGCATGAAACCTCTGAGCTCCAGCAATGATGTGCATGAATGTTGCAAGGAAAGAAGACAGTGCAGTACAATAACATCCAGGCTAAATGGCCATATTAAAACTGGGATATCAGGATAACAGATACCTGAACTCTGACAGGGACTGGGTCAGGAGAGCCACTGTCCTACTCTGTCAAGTTCTGAAAGAGCTGTGACATTCTGGTGCACCAGAAACAGTTGCTGGCACATTCAAGTTTTGTGTATGAGCTCTTCTGGACACAACATGAAATACACTGAATATCACAGTGGAAGAAAATAGAAAGAATGGTTGTGAGTCAAAGTCATGGAGGGAGAGACACTGGTCTAGCAAACCTCCAGAAAGATGTAAGATCCAGGTACTAAACAGACACTGTAGCTATATGTGCTGTACCTTTTGCCCTGCCTGCACCTGGAAATCAGGTGAGTTGAGCGTAAGGTGTCTGAGAAATTCATTCTTCTTTTTTCTTGGAAACAATTTATAAATTCTGAATTGGGATCCAAATCATTATGAAATATGTAGAAGTAGTTTGCCATCTGTAGGTTATTTAGAAACTATCCGCCTTAACAATCCACTTAAGTATGTGGGAGAGCAAAGATAACACAGTAACATCTGTGCTTCCTGAGTAGCTGCCTGAAGTCATTAATAGAGCAGGATGACAACTAACAAATGATTAATAATGGATAACAGTTCTCTCATTCACCTACAGATAGTACTCTCCGATTAACAGGTGTGCGTGTGTACAGAGGCCATTCCCTTCAACCATGCTAGGCTTGTGCTACCACTCCTGAAAAAGCATCTCTGTAACTAAGACTGGTCAAAACTTAAAGGAAAGATTTCAGATTTATTTCTCTTTCTTCAGCATGCAACTAGAACTGACTGTCCTGCTTCCTCTCAGGCTCTAAACCAGAAATGCCTTAGCTCACCTATTTTTTTACTGTCCAATACAGTCAATTGCCTGATCAATGGAGAAGCTCTGACAGAAACTAAAGCTTCTTCCTCCCTGCCAAATCATCTCTCTGCTTGGAGATGGTCCAGCATAATCTGGAGGATCTTTGCTTGCTGCACACTGCCCCCAAAAGCTTGAAAGAGAATGAGCAACAGAAGGGAAGAGGCTTTGTTGACTTGTTTATCACTTGGAGAAACACCAGACACCTCAGTGGCAGCTGACCCATGAAGTTGCCTCCTCAGGACAGTCCTCTAACATGGATGGATGAGGGTCTGGTAGAAGGAGTGAAATAGGATTCCCCACAGAGACAAATGTCCAGATGCTCGTATTTAAAATAATATCTAACATTCTTTAAACTTGCATGTATTCTTCTATATGAGGTATTTCTTAATCTCAGACAGAAGTGCCACTGAGGCCCCACTAATGCCAAGCTGTGCTGTGTGAGAAGCAGTGCTAGGTCCAGTCTCAAAATCAGGACTGCTGTGTCTGAGGCTGCTGGTAGAGCTTGTGTGCCTCACTTGGGGCTTCATAGAGGTACGTCCCTATCTCTGCCCCCACTCTCTTCCATTACGAGAAGCACATAACTTTTCTTTCCTAAAAATACCCAAATGGGGGTGACACTTTCATTTTCTAACCCTGTCTGTGGCCGGGGAGGGTGGTGGTGGTGTCACCCTTTTTGTGTGACTGCTGCCCACCTCTGGTGTGGGAGCTCTTGGCTTCGTTCTCTTCCCAGGCTCATCAGGATGAATACAGCCCCCAGTGTTAGACACCAGGAAAGAGTTAAGGAATCACCAGACCAAAAGGAGCAAGTGTATGACAGAGCAAAAATAAAGAATGCAATGTAACCTCCTGTTCATAGATTATTCAGGGAAAAGCCTTTCTGTGATAATGGCTTTTGAGATACTGAACATGAGTCAGTGATTCCATAAAAGACATAACTAGGTCTAGAAGTTATAGTCAGAAGCCTTACCTCTTTCCTTGTGGGCAAGTTACCTAATTATTAAGCTGAATTCATCATAAGTTGTATTCAGGTTCCCACTTGTTTCTCTTGCTCTCTACTGAACCTGTATTGAATTGGAGTAAAGTTAAATGGCATCAGAAAAAAAATGGCACCCCTCTGAATACTGTGCAACCTCACCATGAAAGTAACCTCTGATGGAGGGTAGCTGGAGATGATGTACCATTCAAACATAGAGGAAGAAATTAAAATTCAGCCCATGTCTTCCTAATTGTCTTTCCTCTTGGGGAGGACTCTTAGCACTCAGCCTTTGTCTTAAAGGACACAAAAAGTGGAAATGTAAGGTGGAAGAAAAGTGTTTATATAAAGGCACATACAATTTTTGTTTTTCAGTGAGCTGCTGTTCTCACCAGCATCCACATTGTAACACCTGTGTAGGTGTTACAAGAATTGTTTAAACATCCCTAGGGGAATATGCATTCCAATCAAATGCCAGATTTGGCCTTAACCTGAGAAAAGTGCTGAGTTCTCAGCATTGGTGAGGTGGTGTTTCAAGGTGTGGGGGTGAAAGTGGAAGTGTAGGTGCCTTGAGAACTTCAGTTGTGAAATTACCAGTGCCACTGGACTTCACACACCCAGAGGACAAGGTGAACTTTAAGGGTCATGGTCTTTTTTGATTATTTTATATCCATATGAATTAGACATGAAGTGCTGAAATCCCTCTGTGGATCCAAGTCTAAACTATTTCTAAAAGTAACAAAAGAAAGAGCTGGAACATGAGGGAATAAAAACTGGATTTACTGATTCATGTTCAAGCACCCTAACACTTATAGCACATTACTTACTTATGAAGTTTTTATTTTGGGGCTTGCTCAAGTCTGTCTTAGTTCATCCATCAGTGTTAAATATCTATTGATTTTTTATTTTGCCTGTCTGAAAAAGTTTCATTAATTTCTTAATGAGATATGAACCATGTGAGTGCTAAATCATTCAACCATCATGTGACTAATGTAGAATCACAGATCAGCCTTTGTATCTGGGTAATCTTCATAAAGTGCTTTCAGATGAGGAAAGCCTGAGAACCCTCATTACCAAGAGGTCAGGATGCATTTCTCATTCTCTTAGCATTTGCTATTTTGATCTTTAATTCACATACTCTTTTTTTTTTTATTGATAAATTAAATTCCCATAGGAAAACCCCCTCACCATTTCCCACATAAAGGTAACGCCTGCAGCCCTCTACACTACCCTTTTATAAAAGTTATTAACATCAGACTGTATAATTCTAGGAGTAATGACATTTTCTAAAACTCAGCTCCAATGACGAGCAGCAACATGAATTTCAGGCAAGGCCAATTATATCACTCTGAACCCTACACTAAGAGCCAGTAGAGAAGGTCTGCTTTTTCAGACTTCTGCAGGTTTTGCTGCCCTGGCTTCTCCAATGTTTTGTCGAGGGTCAAGGCCTTTTTTTAATCTCTCACGCCATAAAGGCTTCAGGAATGGGGACTCATTAACTATGCACTGGAAAATCAACAGGCCCACTTACATGGTGAAATAAATTATTTAGTAGTAATTAACAATAATAACATGGTTCTTCCACTCTGCCATTTTGCATTTCTGAGGTGCCACCACCATACTGTGATAATTTGTCTGGTCTTTTGGATTGTATTCTCCTAAAAACAGGTGAAAAGATTGTATCAAAAACCATCAGTATCTTTTTAAAGGAATTTGCTGTTTCTTCATCAAATATTGTAATATCTGTCATTGAAAACACTGATCAAGAACTACTTTGTTATCAGTTATTGTAGACAGAAATGGTTTTGGATGTAATTGATCATGCTTTGAAAGTTGCCGGTGGAAGAAATCCTTCCTTCATATTTTCCGAGACTTAATTGCATTTCTCTAGACACAGTAGTCACGATCTCATGGAATGCCTTTAAGACACTTGTAAGGTATATTGCTATGTTGTTGGCAAGGCACCAATGACTCCTGTTTTACACAGTCTGTGCCCAGTAAAGCTGTGTTACTGCTATTGCTACAACTCCACTTCTTAGTAGCCCAGCTCTACAAGTGGCCATGGTTAAGTCAGTGTGCAAGTATTGGCACTGTGTAGCACTGGGAGTAGCTTGTTTTTCAAATATATGTTCCCTGGAATAATGACATTCATGCTGGTAGTAATAGCAGCTCTGTAACTGTATTGGTATAGCTAAAGCAGCACAAGTTAAACCCCTTCCTAAAGCCTACCAACTGCAACTAGACACTGTAAGGGTAATCCAGTGGTGTGTGATCATACTTGTCATCATTTGCCAAAAAAAATGATGCCTATGTAGGTATGGCAATCATTCAAAGACTGGTAGATAAAATAGATCATTCAATTCCTACTCCACCAGCTTTGTTGGAGGACCCCTTGTGAATAATTATTTGCTAGTCACATTCATGAATGCAACCTATGCAAATCTGTGGAGATACACAGATGTAGTGGTTTTAAACTGTAAAACACGCAGCTTGCTCATTCACCTCCCCCTCCTAAAAGAACTGCCGTGGTTTAAGCCATAAAACACAGTTTGTTCACTCACTTCCCCCTCCTTATTCCCCTCCACTCCAAGAGGTGTGTGTGGGGGGAATGGGGAGAAGAATCAAAAGAATGTAACTCCCACGGGTTGAAATAAGAACAGTCCAATAACTAAGGTATAATACAAACCACTGCTGCTACCACCAATAATGATAATGACAAAGGAAAACACAAGGGAAGAGGATACAAATGCTCACCACCCGGCAACCGAGCTGTGAACTGAACTCTTCCAGGTTCCTGCCCCCAGTTTTTACCTCCTGGGCATGACGTGCTGTGTTATGGAATACCTCTTTGGTTAGTTTGGGTCAGATGCCCTGTCTCTGCTTCCTCCCAGCTTCCCATCCTCCCTGGCAGTGCATGAGACTCAGAAAGTCCTTGGTCAGACCAAACATTACTAAGCAGTAATTGAAAACATTGGTGTTATCAGCGCTGTTCCCAGGCTTAAAGTCAAAACCACAGCACTGCACCAGCCACCAAGAAGGAGAAAAATGACTCCCACTGCCGAACCCATGACAGATGATTAGCAGTAGGGGAGAGAAAGGGAAAATCTGACTGAAGAAAGAGAACAAGAAACTCTGACAGTCATGCCAGATTCCTCTTTACAAACTAGGTCAAGCAATTTGTTGAAAAAGATAAAACAGAAATCAAAGACAATTATGAGAAACATTTTTACCAGATCCTAATTATCAAATGTCATCTGACAGCTCAGGGGTGTGAGACTTCAAGCAAAAAGTGATGAGCAGAATCTCCCCTCCTGGATGAAGCAGTGACTGTCCTAAAGGCAATAATAAATGGTGTAGAGGTTGTATTCAACACCTTTTAAATCTTTTTTGTTTTCCTATTTAAAGGAATTGTGCCTTGTTATTTCCATATTCATTCCTATATGCTGTTTTCATTTTCTTTTATTTCTGTGTTTGCCATTTGCTGTCTTTCATCTGCTTCACTTATTTTTTCCCTCTCGTATGCAATCTTATGATTTTGGAGTTCTACCTCTTCATCTCTCTTAACATTTTGTCCTCAACCTTGTCTTTAAAAAACTGGTTTTCCCCATTTCCTCATTCTTTACTTGCCATACACAGGCTGATGATCAGTGCCATGCCTTTTATGTTCTTACATAATACATTTCACTCTGTTCTTTGCCCTTTGTGTTTTCCACTCATCTCTTTGTTTCAGCCACTCTCATTATTCAAATCTTTGTTCTCAGTTCATTAGCTAGTCCACTGTTGTTTTATTTGTTGCTTGTATATAAGGCTTTTTTCCCTAATGCTTCCTTATTGACTTCCTCAAATCTTTGAGGCATTTTGAAAACTCTTATTCACACCTGGGATATCTTTTTCCTTCACCCTAAAATGCTTTTTCTCTTTCATAGTCTTCCTTAAGATTAATTTGTATTTAATGTCTATAAAAACCCAGACAATCTGTAATGGTAATTTAAGGCCATAGAACTTCATGTCTGTATGTACTTTAACAGAAAGAACAGCACAATTTAAGCTAAACCACATAGCATCCCACAGGTAAGTGCTCATGGTTATATACTTTCAGATATCACTGGTCTCTTCTTTTCTTACTATACAAACTGATGCATTGATTTAAATGAGATTACACATTCTTTGATAGAGGGATCATAAAAGATAAGATCCATCTTGTTTTCATTCACAGATGCTGGTTTTGCTTCAGACCAGATAGCTATCACAGCAGGACAGAAACTAATTCAAGTGGAGGCATGAGCACCTGCTAGTTAGTCTAGTGCAGCTGCCTAGAACTGAGCCTCTCGAAAGCTTTAATTATAAAAAATACTAAAAATGTGACTCAGAAAATCATTGGAGCTTATTTGGTATGTCTGATTGAGAAAATTCTTGGCACAGAAAATGCAAAATCCGACCTGTGTTTTAATTTTAGAACACAATTTGGGTTTAGATCAGAAAAGACCATCTCAAAAATCACCCACAGAGTGAATACTACTGTGAATCCTCCACTGTGAATCCTCCACAACTACTCCCAGCCAACAAAGAAAGGAATAAAGCTGGAGTATTTTTTTTAGATTACTGAACTTTAATTTTTCCCACCTCCTTCACATAAAGCTGGGGTGGTCTGAAGAGCTAGCAAAAGACTTGATTAATTGCTTGGCTTTTTGATGCAGGAATTCATACTATATAATTAAGAGGTTTCACTGAAGTGGGTAAATTATTTAAAATCTTATGTATATGGGGGAGGCTTTCATTGCAAAAATTTCTCACCAATAGACATTTCCCTCTGGAAGACCTTTTTCTTTGGGGCAGAGATTTTGTAATTCAGTAATATCAGGTTTGACAGTTTAAAATGAGAAGTAATTTTTGATGCTTCAGATTTATGTACCAAACTGGAGATATCTCAGACAGTCCTAGTTTTCTGGTGTGCTATGGTCCTATCTGTAAAAAGATTTCCTAGGCAAGGCATCAAATGCTGAACACTAAAATCACACAGGTGTAAATAATGGATGTCTTCCGCACTGTCAGTAGGGAACAAGGTGCATTTGGTACTTTCACAGAAACAAAGAGTGGTTGAGGTCAGGAGACACCTCTGTAGGGCATCAGGTCCACTCCTGTTGCTTAACCAGGGCCACCTAGAGTCAACAGTGCAGGACCATGTCCAGACAACTTTTGAATATCACTGAGGTAGGAGAATCCACAACTTCCCTAAACAGCCTGTGCCAGTGCTTAGTCACACTCACAGTTTCCTGAAATTCACACGGAACCCATTGTTTCAGTTTGAGTTCCAGTTTGTGCCCATTTCCTCTGGCCCTGTCACTAGGCATTACTAAAAAAGCCTGGCTTCATCCTTTTTTGCACCTTCCCTGCAAGTTATTTCTATGCATTCAGAAATCCTTGCTGAGTCTTCTGCTCTCCAGGTTAAACAGTCTCAGCCCTATCAACCTTTCCTTACATGTGAGCTGCTCCAGAGCACATGGTTATTTCTTGAAAGAATTATGGACTCTGGGAAGGACCCATGCTGGAGCAGGGGAAAAGTGTGTGGAAGAAGAAGATGCAGAGAGAAATGAGCACAGTTCAGTTATGAACTGAACACAACCCTCTGCTCCCCATGCCTCTCTCACCATTTTGTGGATACAGGGGGAAGAGGAGTTAGGAACGAAAAGCAAATTTGGCCTGGGAAAAAGGGAGGTGGTGAGAAAGTGTGGTTTTAATTTGTCTTTGTTTCTCACAATTTTATATGTTAATAAAAGAAAAAATTTTCCCCAAGTGGAGTCTGTTTTGCCAGTCATGATAGCTGGTATGTGACCTCCCAGGCTTCACCTCAACTCATGAGCTTTTTTAAAGCATTTTTTTACTTTGAGGATGAATGAGAGAATCGCTTGGTATGCTTCTGGCAACAAGACAAGGTCAGCTCAGTACATCTGTATATCACAATTATTCCCTACTTATTCTCAGGAAAAAATAATTCACTAAAACAAGTAAATACTCATTTGAAAATATTTGGCCTTCTTATACTTTATATGCTAAGATTAGGCAAGCTAGAAACTATTGGGCAACTAAGTAACAGGCAAGTTAGACAAATGATCATTTTCAATACTATACAAGGCAAGTTAGGCTGCAATTGTAGCAATGTCATATTCCCATCCTCACTGAGTTCAGTCACAAACACATGTTTCTTGCTGCTTCTTGCTGATTGCCCTTAATCAGTCATAGAGAAGCCCAAGGGCAAAATGTGTAACTAGGAATAATTAGTGACAAGAAAAATAGGAAGACACAGTGCCTCTAGAAGAAGTCCCTTTCCTGACACTGGCATTATGTTTAGTAGGTCAGGCACCAAACCCAAGCACAGCTACAGGTTGGGCAGAGAAGAGATTCAGAGCAGCCCTGAGGAGAAGGACTTGGGAGTGTTGGTCTATGAGAAACTGAGCCTGAGCTGGCTTCAGTGTGTGCTCGCAGCCGAGAAAGCCAACCACGTCCTGGGCTGCATCAAAAGGAGTGTAACCAGCAAACAGATCATAATTTTGTGGGAAGTTGTTTACTCACTTCGAGGAGACAGTAAGTGGATACTACTTTCCCTCTCAGTTATTCTATAATAAAACCCCTTCAAAAATAATTTTATTTTATTTTATTGAAACATGTACTTATACCTTCATTATAGCAACAGAATACTGTGTTTTCTGAGGTTTTTAAGTGTAAGTCACACTGGTGCCCTTTACTTACCCACACATATTTTAACATGAGCAATCCTTGTTCTCTGCTCTTCCTTCTTCCTAGCATGCACTGTACTGGACCAAGTATTGTTAGATGAGACATATCAATTCACTGCCAGGAACAAACATTCTTTCATGCCTTTCTCAGAAGAGACATCGCTCCTCATACTTAAAGGGAAAATGGGAACTGAATAAGCCTTTATGAAAAGATTTTTTTTTTTTTTTTAAGCTACTAAGGTCAACATAATAAACCACATAACACACTGCACTTCTTTGCTTGCTGTGCTTTTATCTAATTTTGTAATAAAAGATATCACTTTGACATGCGTAAGGTACTCAGTGAGTAGAGGTGTTACACAATGACACTTGGAATATGTTGTAAGCAACAAAATAATCCTTCTGGTATGTAGCCTTCCTTTGAAGGCCTGTCACAGCACTAGGACATTTTGTCTATTCTACCTTAACACTAATTTTCCCCTGGCTTTCATCTCTTCTGTAAACCACAAAATATAATGGTAAATGGCTTACCAAATGGACATAAATGTTATTACCATTATTTTCCCTTTGAGGGCCAAACTATAGCAGCAGGGCTGCTGAGTGAAGCACAGTAATCTAACAAGGTGTGTAGCTGTACAGAGAATAAGCAACTGTGAAAGGAATATGGGAAAACCTTGATGACAAGTATCAGGATATAAGGGGAACAGAGTATGAAAGGTTGGCTGGTAGTCTGTTCTGATCAGAGCTGCACCATGTTTTAACTGTCAGCAGCAAAATTTGAACTGAATAGACTTCAAAGAAAATGAAAACCCACAAAGGACATAAAGAATTATCCAAAGACTGCAATTTTACTTGTTTTCTGGGGCAGCATACGTTGAGGGGTTTATTGTTTGTTTTAATTATTAAAACAAAAGACAGCGTAAGAGAAGAAAGATTTCCATTACAGAGCAAGAAAACAAACCAATAGTCATAGTGAATGGATCTTTTAATATACAGTAAAATTTAAATTCACCTCTATATTATGAGCAACTTGGCAATTCCCTTGATAACTAATCTAATGCTTGTGAAGTAAAAAATCTATTGTTTGATGCTTTGTTCAACAAGAACAGTAATTAAAACTTGTTCAAAACTGATATTTTGGATAACTCTGTACTTGTACTACACAATGATGGGTTGAGTGCATTCAGTGAAGGCACACTTTTATACTGTTTTGTTGTGAAAAAAAAACCTTTTTTCTTCATGGAAAATAAAAATATAATGGGTTTTTATTTTCCCATTGGAGGGGTCATATTTCTGGTTCATTATTACTGTGTTGCTTATATAAGCTCTTTGACAAAATGTAGCTATGGGTTTTTTTGTTGAAAGAAGTGAAGTAAGGCCTGTAACAGGTTAATTATATGCAGGACTGTATAACATCAAAGAACAGAGAAAAAAGAACATTATTTTCATCTGGAACTGCAAAGGAAATATGCTTTAATTTGAGAGTTTACTTTCATGAGCATGTTTAAGTCATAGGCCTTTCAAAAAGCTGTCTGACATTTCTGCTAAAGAAAACAAAATTGTAAAGGGCAGACAAGGTCTACCAACGCCAGACTCCAAATATGAATAGAAATTGCTGCTGCGTGTACAGTCTCTAAACTGGTTTCTAATTCCAATTGAATTTAACTTTCTTACACTGGATTTCCCTGATCCTGCTCAAAAATTGAATTCACAGAGCTGGATGAAGATGCTATCATGCTGGTCTGCTCCTTTTGTCCAACAGCTCAACCTATGTCCAGGGTACACCGCAAGATATTAGTTAAAGGGATTTTCCAGATGTATGAGACAATAAAAGTCAACTTTTGACACTGATGCAGCTGAAGAGTTCACTGAAGTTTTAGGATTCTCAACCTGCAGGAAAGTTAGCTCACTAAAGTAATAAAGGGCATTTAGAATTTCAGTTTGTTCATGATAGAACCGCTTCATTTCATATATTCTAAATGCTGAAATTATTCTTTAGCCTTCAGACTTTCACCTAAAAGTGATGAGCCTCTACACTGAAAGACTGTCAACAGAAATCATAGAAGTGTCTTGATTTTTCCAGTATTCACTTTTTTCTTCCCTCATCAAAAGTCTGTATGCTCAATAAAAACATATGGTTTTGATGAGAAAAGTAATCTTAGAACAGGACAAAGAACTGAGACAAAGTTTTCTTCAGGTAAGTCTGTATTATAAATAAGTAAGAGCATTATTTTTGAGAAATCAGTATGCTGTTTCTTTCCTTTTTCCCCATAATTAACCCTTAATAGCCTATGTGGGTGATATGTAAAATTCCAAATGGAGAGTTACTTATTTTTCTTATACAGAAAATAATGAAAATACTAAATTTATTGGGCATTAAGATATTCTTTTCCAACTGTTTTCAGTTATTTAATTGAAAGATAAGTTACTCTTTCAGCTTTTCCTACCACTAGAAGTTATTGGTTAAAACTCATAGTCCTTACATGTACTGAGTAGTGATCATATTTAACAGTATGATTTTCAGTATGCCTAATAACAAGGTGGTGTCTCATCGTTTGAACTAGTTTGTCAAAGACAGTCCTTCAATTGAAACAAGTTAGTCCAGTGAAAATAGGGAATTTACTTTAAAAGTGCAATTTTAGATGAAAAATACAGATTTAGTATCCATTAACTCATTCTCTTCCTTTAAATTACTAATTCAAAGAAACTTTTTTTTTTTCCTATCAGATTTATAATATAACTAAATCCTTTTACAAGGTCAGTGTCTTACATTTCCAATCTAACTCAAAGACTGAGTATAACTACATGCAGTCATAGTTGATGTTCCTTTTCAATACATCTGTTTTAAATATATAAAATCCTCCGAATATTTAAAAACAGTAAGGCAGTTTTTTGTGAATGTAATTAATTATTGTAATAGTCCTAATGTACATGTGCATTTGTATCTTTTCTTTAGGTATGAAGCATGTGTAAGACAAAACAAATGCACAGATATAATGAAAGACAACACATATATTGAATTATTGATATCTTTACATTATTCCTTCATTTTTCTGATTCTTAATGGTGTACTAATGGTCATATTGTGCAGAGAGCTGCTGACTTAACAGTCCTTGGTTTAAAATCTCATGTGTTCCTTCTGAATTTTTGTGTTCAAAATGGCAACCAGTCAATATATGGCTAGTTAAACACATTTCTCAGCTATATTTGTTACTTGAAATAAAACTCCATTACACAAAATCACCTTACAGACATTTATTTTTGTGACCTTATGCAGGCTTTCCATAATAAATTCTGCAGCAACTGGTAATCCTGGTGAACAATGTCAATAACAAAAGGCCACGGCGTATAGGCTGAGAAGTACTGAATACAGAAGACTGCATATGAACACATGGTCATTCAAGTTAAACATTCCCTCTAAAATCTTAGTATCCTTGTCATTGCTTTGCTCAGCGTATCTTCCAGGATGGAGTTAGGAATGGCTGCAGCAGATAAACCATTTTGTTGTCTGTGAACTTTAAGTTATATATTTTTGGACTTTAAAGATCAAGGAGGTCTCTTTGTGCATGGCTGCCTAGTCTCTCTGGGCTAGTTACAACTAAGCAGATGAAAAAGATTTTGCTCCTTCTTAGGACGCTTATCCCTGCATCTACTGAATGTAGTATTTGTTTCTTTCACTTTGTTAGCATGTGGATACAGCTCCTCAGATCCATATAAAGCTAAGAGTGCTCCCAACCATGCCATTTTGTATACCTTCATTCAGCTTCTGATCCTCCATTCTATTTCCCCTGTGAACCTCCAAACTGCTTTTTTTGTTAATTGTGAACTACCATACCACATCACTTACAGTAACTTCCCTCTTGTGCATTTATTTACAGCACTCTGCATAAAAGTTGACCTTATCTATCCTCTATTCTCTGCATATAAACCGAATTTTTCTACATGTTCTCTGTTTAAGAAGGCTTGTATGTACATGAAAATTAAGGTATTAAAGAGGCAATTGGATTTTTTTGTCATGCAGTCTTCTAGTCTGCATCTACAAAGGTTCATAGATGATTATAGCAACAAATATTCTAAACTCAATTAAAAATAACCTTTTAAAACCATTTTTCTTTTTTTATAGATATGATAATATAAATGTGTATTATTTGAAGAAGTGGAAACTATTTGCCGCTCATAATAAGTAGATCTGTTGTAGGTGTTTTCACTCCAGATAGGAAATACTGCAAATAAAAAGTACAGGAAATAGCACAATGTAGGCAACATTGAGTTTTTAATATCTATTGTTATAGCTGAAGAAAAACTGATTCTACGTCAGAACAAAGTCTATGATTCTGGTCATCCAGCTATTCAATACAGATGACTTCTGCTGAAGTCACAGTGGAAGTTTTGTATTTTGAAAGACTTCAGGATGATCCCCTTGAATTTGCCTTTATTTCTTTACATTTCTTTTGCTGAGGTGACCCCACTGGCTTTAAGTGTCTTTTTAATATTCAACATATCAAATTGCAAACAGTAAGACACAAGAAATAATCAGATGCCCCATGAAGAAGTTCTCCACATTAACACCACACATTACATACATCAGCCAAAAGATTACTTCTTATCACTCTTGATGCCATCCCTTAACTAAAACTTTCATAAAAGTAATTTAGGATTCCATAGAGACTAGCAAAGGTGACCTATGTCTGTCCACCTCAAGGACTAATAACCAACACTAAAAGCTCCTCATAGAAACAAGAAGAAAAGAATAATGGCATTCTCTCTTGCAATTCAGGAGACTGTTCAGTAGAATACTGTCCCTATATGTAGCTACAGAGATGTACAAGAAAAGATAATCACTTGAATGCCATCAGGTAAAAAAAGCACTACTTAAAAGCTATTGAAGAATCATTATCTATGAGAAATCAGTAAAGAACACTGATGCATTGGGCCTTCCTCAGAACAGACTTGACTTTCCTGCCAAGTGTCTGTTCATCTTAGCTTCCACAGAATAACAAGGTTTCCAGTAGACTGTATCGCAACTGTTGGTGGGTTCAAAATCCAGTTGTAGCATACTTCAATTCTTTCTGCAGTGGGGATTAGCATCAGCATGATGAAAGGAAGTTGTCTTATCTCACTCTTTGATGCATACATTTAAATGATTTTCTAGAAGTTTGGAGGTGTGGATGTAAACCACGTGAAGGAACTTCATCTTAGTTTCTCTTTTCCTAAGAAGTCCAATGCCCAGGCATGTAAGGAATCATCTCATGGAGATTGTGGAAGAGTTTCCCATGATAAGATGTCACATGCAAAGATACTCAGCCTACAGAAAGTGGTGGAACATCTGAAATATTAGTTAAAAGGATATTAGATGCTTAAACTGCCTAATCATGCCTGCAATGATTGCACAACTGCTGGATTTTTATCTGTATTGACAGCTTTATCTTAATCAAAACCTTAAAATGAGTGAAGTTAAGTGATATTAATAATTGATCTTCATTTCCTTTTTTCAAATGTGTGCAAAAGTTTATCTTTACAGAATTTCATGTGCATAAATTAATTGCTGCCGGGGAGAAGACTGGATACTGTTTCAAGTACCATTAATAATTCAGAAATGTGTTTAATAACATTCTCGTTTTTCTAAAATTTATCATACTGTTTCAGTACTCTCTATCTTGAATCTTTTTGCTTTAAATTGGAATGTGTATTTTATAAACTATATAGCATTTTCCTACATCACATTTCCACATTTCAATTTGTTCTTTCTTGTGCTCTGTTTTCAGTTATTTGGATGGCCTATAAAGATATAAGTTACCTTCAACTGGGTACCTCCTTAGTCTATGCAATCTAATCTTGGAGCAGAAATATTAATTAACATAAAATATTTCAGAGAATGAAAAAGACTATTAATTATCAAAATAGGTGAAAGTAATAGGGGTAAAACTCTGCCTGTATTGGTAAATAAGTCTCTGAATGTCTAAAAGGCACAGTGTACCTGTTATCTGAGTTATAGCCAATCCATACGTGGTAGGGAATAATAGCAGTGCAAACTCCTGTCAACTTACTGGATCCCATCCATCATATAAAGTTATTAAATATACATCTATCATTTTGTGTATTAGAAATAAAGTCACTGTAATAGAATTTTTTCATAAGATCAATAGCTTTCAGAGAATATATTTCTTGGTTTCCCCTTAGTATTTACAGTGTTTGGTAGCAGAAGACCATTACCTTTTGACAATGTTCTATAGTGGTGGCAGTGTCTTTTAATCTAAGATCAAGTACAGTGTATATCCTTTAGTTCTCATATTATTTATAGATGTTTGCATTAAAGTTACTATGAAAAGGTACAGTGAAAAGCCATTTGTTGCAGCCCTCCTTTATTGCAAACCTGACCAGTCATACATTTGCATTAAATTGTTTCATGCTCCTGGCTTATCTCTGCTGCACTGAAAATGTAATACACAACGAACGCAATAGCATGTACTTATTAAATGTATACCAAGCCTGCTGCCTGTCTTCAGCTGATATGTAGAATGAGTGTTGGAGCTAGAAACACGAGAAGCTCTTCCTGGGATTTAGCCAAGCATTAGTATAAGTCCTTTGGCTGCTGAACTTTCCTCACTGATTTGCACTGACATAGATGAGAGAGCATCTATATGTATTTGTACATCTCTAAGTATTTGTCACAGTCACCGATTTTGGATAAAATTTTAATCTCTATGCATTTTAGACAATCTGTGTGGATTTCTTCTCCTTAGGGTTATTTTAAATTATTTCAAACAATTACATATGCTCATACTGGAAATCAGAATATGATTTACTATAAACTGAAGGCCATTTGACTTTCTTATCACTGTATCTGTTATCAAATGTCAACATTAACATTAATTTTGGTTGATAATTAAAGTGACAAAACACTGCTGAATTTCACTTCTACTTCAGAAAAGCTCCAGTGACTTGTGAGTGCTAGATTTGCTTCTGTCCTGAAGAACACATGGTAGAAACTTCATCAGCATGATCAAAACTCAACTCTTCTTGCCCACATGCTCCAACTTCTGTCTACCACCAGTCTTAGAAGACAGAAGAAACAAGATAAAATGCAAAGGCAGAAACAGTTTTTTGCTGATTTTGTGACTATCAGGAAAACTCTTCTTTCTGCGTAACCTGGGTAAACTGGAAAGATACTGTGGAACTGCAGTGCACACTCAGAAAGTTACAACGTGTCTTATTCATATTTCATTGAATGATTGTTTTTTTCTCAAGCTTCTGTAAGTTAAGGGAGGTGACTGTCCCCCTATACTCTGATCTCATGACACAACACCTGGAGTAATGCAGTCATCAGCCCTGGGACCCTCAGCATAAGAAGGATATGGACCTGCTGGAGCAATGCAGAGAGCCATGAAGATAATCAGAGGGCTGAAACACCTCTCCTATAAAGACAGGCTGAGAGTCCTGGGATTGCTTAGCCTGGAGACGAGAAGGCTTCTTTCAGTAAGCCCTCTAAAGGGAGCTTACAGAAATCTGAAGGACTTTTTACAAGGGCATGTAGGGATAGGACAAGGGGAAAGGGCTTTAAACTGAAAAAGGGAGGATACTGAAACAGGTTGACCAGAATAGCTGCGGATGCACCACCCCTGACAGCATTCAAGGCCAGGTTGGATGGGCCTTTGAACAGCATGTCTAGCCCATAGCAGAGGGGTTGGAACTAGATGATGTTTAAGGTCCCTTCCAACCCAAACTATTCTATGATTCTATGATTTTTTGATTATATTAAACTTTAGTAGACATTGAAGTCATTGTTACTATGCTTATTTATGTTAATTAAGGATGTATTCATATATTGGGCATAATTATGTGATCATTGGTTTACTAGACTTTGCAACAGCCAGCTCAGGCTTTCCCTGGTTTTCAGTGTCTATTAGTGTTATTTTATTGAACTTTGAGTGGATCTGGATATGTTCCTTTCAAAATAACTGTCAAAATATTTCAAAAGCGTTAGTGAAGAAAAGTTTGTCGAATAGTATTGTAAACAGCCTTACTTTTTATCTTTCCCATGGAGTACTTAGAGAATAAGAGAGGCTTATGTTGTGTGGCTCTTTTTTGTCGTAGTGGTACTACAGACTTAGAATAAGATTACTTCCCCATTCTGTCAATAAAATTCAGGAAAATTTGTTCAGTAGCATCTAATGAAATTGCTAATGTCAACAACATGGATAGAAAATAAGAGGAATGAAAGTAGAATGACACATTATAACTAGTAGTTGTATCATTTATTGTAACAAAATCATTCCTATGTTGACCCAAAAGATCATTCCTGTGTTATTTTTAAATCCTGGAATTTATAAGCCATGCTAATTCAGAACAGTAAGGCATTATCAGCCTGGTATACAGTTCAAGTATTTGTTTGACACTACATCTGAGCAGAAAACCAGTCGGGGTTTATTTTTCAACTGGAAAAATCGCCTCAATCACTCAGCAATAAAGTAAAATATTATGACAAAATATAAGAAAATATAATAGCATCCATAAATGCTCATGTTTATAACCCCT